>JPFL01000007.1:319660-387019 GCA_000733385.1 Paramecium biaurelia
CCCAAACCCAAACCCAACCCAACCCAACCCAAACCCACCAACCAACCAACCAACCAACCAACCAACCAACCAACCCAACCAACCCAAACCCAACCTTTAATCAATTAAATTGATTTTATTCTTTAATTAAATACATAATGTTACATTTTATAAGGATTGATGTATGTATCAATTATAATTGAATATATTCTTTAATTTAAAACAAAATGTTATACCTTATGAAGATTGATGAATTAATGAAGCAGTTTATGACTTATGAATTTTATTTTTGATATAAGTATTTTGCTAATCAATTTGAAATACAAAAAAAACTAAAAATTAATCTTCCTTATAATTTTATATGTATATATGATATTTCAACTCTATGAACTTTATTATAAGATATATTTTTAGTAAGTTATTTTACATCATCATCAAATATCATACATACTAAATTTTTCTATTTAAATGTAAATGAAAAGAAAACAAAATTTAGATAAAGTAAATGATTCAATTATTACTCTTCCTCTCTATCTAAATTTATTATACATTGGTAATCTATGTTCATTCAATCTTACTAGAGAAATATGAAGATTCTAAATTCCATAGAACAGATTTTCCAAATAGGATTTAGTCATCTAGAATAAGAGATTACAAAAATTGGAACAAATTAGAGTTCTATTTCTTTGCCATTGTGTTTTTGCCCCTTAGATTAATATTTGTATTAGGTTCGCTATTTGCTTTTTGCCCTTGTTTTTTTGTCTCAACAAAAAGTTCATAAATTGACATATAATTTTAAGAGACTTTAAACTAGAAAATCCATGGCCTGCTAATCGCTATAGGATTTTGAGACAACCTTTGTAATTTTTGGCTAGAGCTTACTTATTCTTCTCATTGTTTTATTAAATTTGATAGAGATTGGTGAATTAATCATTAATAATTAATTCTAGATATTCTGATAATGATGAAACCTTTAAATAACCACAAATTATTTAACTAACATAACCATCGATACTAGTGCAGTGAATAATAGCTTTTATTATAGTATCAACTCATGTTAGCTGGTATGACATAATTATAGAAAACTGAATTAAGTTCAAAAGTATATTTGTTGAAAGAGAAAATGCAAATAATAGGATATATGCTTGAAATTTTGAATAGAGTCAAAATAAATTAAGAACATTTGTTTGGACTAGTTTTACTATTCACTGAAGGGACAACTTCAAATGGATATTATATTTTATCATTTGCATTTGAACCATTGCAACCAATTAAAAATTTTGTTTAAAATATACCACAGAAAATTTAGTGTAGCTATGGATTGCATATGGATTTTTGGTATTGTTAAATCAGCATCTAACTAGAATTGTAAAACGCTATTCATTAAAAACTAAAGAGTTATATTTTAATTTTTTTGATTGATTTTTGCAATTAATAGTTTAATTAAAACAAATAAATAATTATTTAAACTAATATAATTTGCGAGTTTTCTTAAAGCTAAGTAAATTTAACTTTGCAAACCATAAAAATTATTTCCTCTTTAAAAGCTATAAATTTAATTTTCAAAGAATCTATAAAATGCAAAATGACTAAAAGTTTTAATATGAAAATTTTTTCTAATTTAGCCCCACTTTGCTGTCTTTGGTTTAATCGAAGAATGAATTAGAAATATTAGAATTTGAAGGATTGTTTGATCCTGCTAATTAAAGTTAGAATAGTATCCAGAAGAAAAAAGAGTAAGTAATCTTCTAAAAATTTTAGTGGGAATTTTATGCAGAAAAAGTGTAGGATATAATGAGCAAATGCCTTGGACTTGAAAAATCTAATTCTGGATATAGAGAAGAACAAGATTATGAAATTAAAATATTAAGGGAAAATAAAAAGTCAACTAAATGTAATTAGAATTAGACTAATTTAGTAGATGATAAAGAGAAAGTAGATCCATCAATTTTAACTATCACCTATTAATTTAAATAATAAAATTTTTTATTAATAAAATATTTTTCAGTTTAAATTAAATATTATTTAACTTAAATTTAAAAATGGGAAATACAATTGTATTTGAAAGTGAAGACTTCATGTCATCCAATATATTAAAGGATAAGCTTACATATGTTAGCTCTAAGTAACATAAGTATTTGGGATAGATTCAATTATGGAACAATAAATAAAATAAAAATGAATGGGTATTTTCAAAGGTATATATTTATTTAAAACAAATAAGATTTCTTAGATTGAGATTGATAATCATTTTATTAATTCTTAACATATATAAAGGAAATCAATGCAGCATGAATATTTATTAAAATATTATGGTTGTACAATCAAAGAGCAGACATTTTAAGGAACAATAAAAGAATTTAGAATTTATTATGAATTTTTACCAACCAATTTATTAATGGTTCTTAAAGATCATTAATTCAATGGTTAATATGTTAAAGAGTCGTTTATTTGGAAAGTAATTAAATTAATTCTATAAGTTAATCACTTAAATTTCAACTGTCTTTGCTTATCTAGATAGTAAGAATAAATTTCACTCAAATATCAACTTTGACAGTCTCTTTTTTGATAAAGCTCATAATGTTAAAATTTTAGTATAACATAAATTTAAACATAGTATCATGGGGCACTACCAAATTTACTTTCAAGTTATGCTTAAACTTTAGGAAATTATAACTCGAATATTTCTTTGAGTCCTTAATAGATGAAGGATTATTAAAATCATTTAACTTAGTTATAAATTAACCCTTTCAAATAGGATTCGTATTCATTTGGAATAATTTTAGTGTCAATAATGAGTGGTAAAGGTAATAATGATGTATTTCAAATAATTTTAAGATGTAACAAAATATACAGACTTTTATAAGGAGGCTATACATTACCAGCAAATTTTAAATATTTTGGGATCTGCCTTTCATTATTATTCTTAATCTTTGGTAAACATAGTAGTTAGCTTATTATAATATGATGATTCAAAAAGACCAAATATTTCTTAAATATTTAAAGTAAAGATTTACAGGTAACCGACTATTTAGTATCAACCACAATAATAAACTGTTAAATAAAATCAAACAATTAATATTTATAGAATGGAAACAACATAACCAAATAATATTTATAGAATGGAGACAACATAATCTTATTCTTCTCAAAAGCATAGAATAGATAATCAGAATTAATACCATCTGATCTCACCTACTAAAAATACTCTTTCTATTACAAATAACACAATAGTATACTCATCACCAAGAAAAACCTAAAGAACATCATATGCATACCCTAAATAATTTTAATTAGCTAATGGATATTTTACTCCTAAGGCAAAATAATCTAGCAGCATCTCTTATAGATTTCTTTCAAGTAGAACCTTTAGTAAAGTTTAATCACCTTATATCAAATGATGATTTAATAAAATATATACTGAATATTTTAATATTCTTCAATATTTTTAATATTTATTGTTGGTTTTGGTAACAACTGAAGTTTTATATTCTGTTACAGGTTTGGTTTCAATTTTGCTTTTGAGTTCAGTGAATTCTTTTTGGTATGTTTCAGGTAAATATTTAGATCCTCTTTGCAATTAAGAAGCAGATGTATTATTTTATAATTGTGAATTTCTCACTTCATAAGTCTAGTTAACTTTCTAATTAATCTAATCCAATTTAGAACTTATTGACTCCCTAGGATTTAGAGGGTCCTATGCAGAAGAGTATTCATAAACATCAGTTTTTCCATTTACTGTGGAGACTACTTATTTTCTAACTTCCGTTGGTTTGTTAGTTCCTTTGCTCTCTACAGTATAAGTTGTTGTCTTCTAATAATTTGAGGTTTGAGGTTGAAGCTACTATTAATATTACATTTAGGGCATTTAATAAGTAGTAGGTCCTGATGGTGGTAATTTTGATGGTTGGAATGATTATTATTGAGTGAGCTAATCTTCCAAAAGGGCAATTTATTGTTACTATTGTTAAACCTTATTTGAGAGACTATTCATTTTTATTCTTAATTCATCATTTTCATGCTGTAAATCATCAATATGTGTATGCAATTAATCGATTTCATTTGGATTCCCTGCATATTAATTTGCTTTTTCCAGCTCTTTTTACAATCGTACTACTTCATCACACTATTTTTAATAACGATTAACATAATCGAGCTTTTATAATCTTTCGTCCTTCAACTCCTTATGCAATTTATTTAATTCTGCCTCTAATTCACCTAACTATTAATCCTTCATTTATTTAAATTAATCTAACTTCTATCTTTCCAATTACAATTTTTGGATTAAGTCTTCGTTGCCTTGGTTATTTTACTAAATAAAAATATAAATCTTATACTTAATTTTGTTTAGCATATTAGAGTTCCTTTTACAAATAAACAACATCTTCATTTTTCTATCTAAGTGCTTCTGTCATTCGTTGTAATTCTTGGGTGAGTATCCTCATCCTCTCAATGCAGCCAGTATGACGTTCATTACTCTAGACAACTTCCTATTTTTGAGGGGATTGCATTGGTTAAGAGACAGAGGCTCTTACATTATCTTATCTTATTACTGAATTTCTTTTCTCTTGTTGATAATTCATTAATAATAAAAATAATAAAAATAATAGAAAATTTCCAAACCAAAATTAAATGCCTGTTTTATGCTATAAAATATAAATAGCCAAGGGGTGTTTAATGTCTATTTTTATCTCTATAATTGTCAAATATTTTAATCAAAATGACTTGATGTTATTTATCTTATTTTATTACTTTAGGGAGTCATTTTTAGTAAGATATATGTTTTTATTTTGATACAAAGTAAATTTTAGACATTCTTAGAGAAAATCTTAATGAGAGAAAGGTTTCCTGTTAAATAATTAATGAACGTCCTTTGGCACATCCTTATTCCTCTTGAATAAACTAATGCTGAAAATGATATATCTGAATTTAAATTATATAATTCTATTTTGGTGTAAATTAACACATTCCTTTTGTAGATCTTCACTGAGATTTACTGTTCTAAGTTTCAAGAACTTTCTTTAGATTCTATTCATTTTATCTTTATCAAAATACTATGTTGTGGCGTTTACAAATACTTTAAAGTCTAAAGTGTTCTAAAACTCTTATCCCTTTCATTAAAAGTGATTATTTCGACTTTAATATCTTGTAATTTCCTTATTGTTTTTGTTTGTCGATATATTAGGTTAATTCATATAATTTTATATTAAAAAATAAAAATATATTTAAGATTTAAGTTGATGGAAATAACATTATTAGACCTTAATTAGGATCCACTTAATTGACGATATAGTTTTTATACTATATAAAGAGTTTTGCTATATGAGAATTAATATTTAATTCATCATTAAATAAAATTTTAACCCACATATTTGCAGAATAAAAAAATAATTATAAATTATTTGTACAAACATTTTCGATAAATAAAATATAGTTGTTATATGATCAGAAAATGCTACAACAGTAATTTCTATTTTTTTACATGGTATCATTATCGATAATACCCTCATATCTTAAATATTTGAATCCATTATTAGAAAATGGCTCCAACATTCTATTTATAACCTCTATCATATCTAAAATTTTATGATCTATTTCGTAAATCTCTTCTTTCAAAGTTTAGATCATCTTTTTCTTCAAATCATTTGTTATGTTGAAAAATATTGAAATCCTACAATAACATGTATAGAATTACTATAACTCATATATAACTGGATCATTTGATTCCTCTAGAAATTTAATATGGAGTATTTAATGGTATTCATTTTATTTAATATTGATACAATTGTTGCCAATTTACTATTGATTAATACTATTATGATACTTAGATAAGATCAAATGTAATAGCTTCAAGCATTTTATTATTGTTAGAAAACAATATAAAATTTAACTGTTTTTTTGCATCAAATGGAGAGGAATGCCAAGATTTAGGTTATAATTTTGAATCATTTAGGTAAAGATGGTAATTATCATCGTTAGGTTAATTAAGTATATAGATTTCCTAAGATTCTTTCAGAACTTAGGATTACTACTACTTAACCTCTATTTATTGAATAATTTCTATGTTATTTTAAAAATTATTAATTAGTTCCTCTAGTTTGAGGATTTCTAGATGCTTCAATTTTATATTGTCTAATATTTCTTCAACGAACATATTTGCTGTAAATTCAATAGATATGGAAGATCTCTTCAATTATTTATATTCTTACATTTGTCAATGGAGTTAAAAAGCCCTCTCTCACATTATTCTGACATTCTTTTATGATCTCTTTTAATGGATGATCACTTGTAAGTTTTCTAATAAAGGAAACATTTTCATTAATTGGATCATTCAATTCAATATTTTGGTTTTTCAGTGAACTCAATAGACTCAACTTTTTCTTGTTTATTTCTTTTGCCTTCGGTGATAAAAAATCAAGCTCCATTAAATAATTAATAATATTTAAGTGATTAATAATTCTCATCTTCTTTAATTTAAATAATCTCTTGCACTTTTATCTCTACCATGATATCCCCTGCTCGTCATGGTCTGTGATTATCTTTAACCTCCATAACCATATCTACTATCATAAAATCCTCCTTAATTTCCATGAGGCTAACCAAATTTAGATTAAAATTTGCTAAAATCGAAATCATCTTCATCATCTGAATTCAATCCTTACCTATGTCTTCTTCTTCTTCTTCTTTGTTTAATTTCCTCAATAATTCGCGTATATTTTTCTATCAACTCATCATCTTCTTCATCAGTATTATCATCATCGTCATCATCCTATTCATTGTATTAATAACTTGTAATTGTTGTCGGAGGAAGTTTGTTTTTATATAAATCATCAGGATTTTAAATTGGATTTCCCATATCATCTGTTAAAAATTAGTTTTGTGGATTAGGGTACTTAATTTCTTATTAATAGGGTTTTGGAATCATAACCTCATAGGGAATTTCTACTGGAATGGGTACTTTCTCTAAAAATTATATTATTATTTTCATACCTATTATTGTTTAAACAGGTATATATTCTAAGATTGTTCTCTCTACTGGGACTATTTCTTCAATTTCTTGCTCCTCCATCTTCACTATTTATTTTTTCTAAGGAATATAATTCACCTTCCTCTCTATTTAAGCTGGCTATGTTATTTGTAATGGAGGATGTTGAACAAATTATTATTGATATTAGATTTATGGTTGAGGTTAAATTAAATTTTAAACAACTAATGGCTGTTATTAATAATTGACCAAGTGTTGAGATAATTATCCCTAATTCACACCCTAAATTGGCATTGAAAATTATATAGGCATCTATCCATTAAATTACCCAACACCAGGGTATGGTAACTGAGTACTTAAAGGCATAAAAGTTTATTATGAATTTTATGATTACAGTCCAAAATTGGGTTGAATCATTCCATATCCTATTTGAACATTTTAACCGACTCCAGCACTTAATCTTGGACCTTAAAATTAACCTTGAACGCTTTATGCTAACATTCTTTTCAATTAATAAATAAATTATTAGGTTTTGACAGTTAAATGCTTATTCACAATCAAATTATCATTACAAGTTGACGTGGCCGAGTGGTCTAAGGCGCTGGATTAAGGCTCCAGTCCGAAAGGGCGCGAGTTCGAACCTCGCCGTCAACATCTTTTTCCTCTATATTTCAGCTTTAATCAATAATATTGTTATTTTTATGAAAATAAAAGAAGTAGCTTAATGTCTAATAAAGAGCAGTTTTGATTTATTAATTATATTCTATACACCGAAAGATGCTTATCTATTTATCTTTTATTATAATCCTTCAATGTAACCAATCCCTGCAAATATCTATTATCAAAATAATGTTATCTAATAAAAGGGAACCAGTTCAACTGTTACTTTAATAAAATCTGAAGTACAATATAAGAAAATAGAGCTTAAATCATTAGAAATAATATATTATTTATAAAATAGGCAAACATAATCACAAAGCAATAATTAAAAATGAATATTATTTTTCTTTTCCAAATTACATAGTATTTATAACAATTTTTAATGTACATTTTTTATATTGATCATGCTTCTTGATTGATTTGGAGTCTTTCACATAAATCCTTAAGGTATGTGATATTTTAATTAATTCTCGAGTTTTTATCCTTGACAATTGAGCAAGCAATAACATTTCTACTTGTACCACACATTCTACCTAAGTCTACCTTGCTCTTAACAAAAACATAAGGGACATTCTATTATGGGTCAATATTTAGAATACCTTGTCTTCACATAATAATGGCAAATGAAGTACAATTTCTAATGGGGTTGTATCAGCAGCAATAATGACTAATTCTGCAATACCTCTATTTAATGTTTTGGTTGTTTCATTGGCTCCTTTTTTTAACTATTGATTGTAATTAGGATTACTTATTTTAAGGCTGCAGCTTATTATGCAAGTTCTAGAATTTAAGGTTCTACTTCTTCATTAGCTAAGGGCTGGGCTCTCTCAGGGTATTCACTTTGCTATTAATATAGGCATACAAATTACCATTAGTTATTATGTTAACAAAATATTAAATGTTAATTAAAAGTAAAATTTATATTTGGTATATATAATCAATAGTTTGTGAATCTATATTAGACATTCTAATATTATTCTTTGTAAAGTTTGTTTATAATTATTATTCAGAAATATTATTAAAATATATAATGAATTCTATAATTTTAATATTAGCTAGCAGATAAGAATATATATTTCACCTTTAAATTTTGGAGGCTCAGATAAACTCAATGTCTAGTAATGACAGATTGAATTTAGTGTAAAAATTATAATACAAGATCTTGAGAGTGGAGTAGAGAAGAATTTAAATAGAATCACAAACATTATTAAATTATTCTGAGCCTAGAAAATTCTTATTGAAACTAGTGAAAAAATTTATAAAAATTCAAGGTTATTATTACTCAAAATTGCAAGTATTAAGACATGTAAATAGTTATATTTCCCAATATTCAGTTAAAAAAAATAATTTTTACCTATGCAAAGAAACTAATTATTTAAAATAGCTGGTAATACTGCAATGAGTTCTATTGAAATTATTTAAATAATTATCAATCTGTAGAAAGAAAGACTAGGACGTTAGATTGATTCTTTAGTTAAGTCCATTAATAGAAATGAGGCATTATAGTATCCTATAATAAATATCATTTAGAACTGATTTAATAACAAATAGAAATGAGAAATTTTGTTAAGATCCAATCTAGAGTTTGGATTACTTAAATCATATCCATTTAACTTATTATTTACTCAATAAACCTTCCTAAAAAAATGACCCATATGATATAATGAATTTAGAAGAATCTACAAAAGAGTATTTAACATCTGGTTTTAAAAGTTATGTTTGTTGTTTAACAAAGACAAAAAATGTATTTATTCCAATAGAAAGTACATAAGAAATTACTTTATTTAAATATGAAAAATATTGGAAAATTCTAAATGAGCAGAATTACTCTCTCAATAAAAGAATGACCAAATTCTACTTTAAAAATTACTAATAAATATCATCTACTCTCGAGAAACAAATAATTTGTTCTGTATATCGTTTACCAATAAGACAATAATAAAAGTAAAATAAAAGAAATATATTTCACAAAATGAGATTGAGTAAATAAGAAATTGATGGTAGAAATTCTAGAACATTTTAAGATGGTTTCCAGACAGATAAAGAACCTTATATAGGCAATTCAGTAGGTATGGAATCATAGGGTGATATCTTGACTCATTTGAAAAACATTGTATTGTTCCTTAAATAATTAGAAATCGATTTAAAATGTTTTGTCTTTTAAAAACAAATCCAATTAGGATAATAAAAAATTCATTCTCCCGGAAAATTAAATAAGAAATGAACATGAATTGATTTAAAGTCAACTAGTCTTATGTGGTAAATCTATGAAATTCCCTTACAATGATCAAGAGAAGAAAAGAATTTTTAGTAATATCTTTGAAAATAAAGATCATTCTAATAATGTTTCTAAAGACAAATCTGTTGAATAGATCTCTCTTTCCTTAACAAAAAATTTGAAATTCTAAAAATTAGGATTAAACAACAAATACCATTTGATAAAAATCAAATAAAATTTTAGTCAGCTTAAATTATAACAAGTATAGATATAAAATTGAATTAAATATTATTTTAAACTTATCTTAATTATTAATATTTGTTAGTTAATAATATTCTGATTCTAAACTTAATTTATTATTGATATAGTGTTAATAAATGAATTTTATTATGAATTTTAATAATTATTATGATAATCGAAGAAAGGTTTTTTATAGCCCCAAAATAGTATCGATTGTGCTTGATACTGCATCATAGTTTAGATTTAATTTATGGAGTATGCTATTGCTTATATTATCTTGATAATCTGGGAAATGGGAAATTGTCATTCGCATCTGCATGGTTTAGATGCTCTTATTTATTTTTGATTTTTATGTTTAGTTTAGTTGGATCAATTCTTTATGTATTAGTTATACCTTAACTAATCACCTTAAATCAAAAGAGCAGGAAAGATTTCATAAATGCATTGAAATTATTGTTAAAATAAAAATTGAATTTATATATGACCATAAATAAAGATATCATTAATTTACTAGGTGTCTTAGGATTGGGACTAATATTTTGGGACTATTTTACAAGTTCAAATGAGGAAAACATTACTGTTAAGTACTATTAATAATATATTGTTAATAGGAATTTAATAAATTATTAGTTTTCTATTTACCTTATCAAATAATTTATCATATCCTATTTGTATAACAATCTAGAGAAATCCATATTAGAGGAAAAATAACACTAATCCATATACATTTATAAATTGAATTAAAATTCTGAAATTATCAAAGAGCAATGCCCAATATGTTATGATTCCTTCAAATCCAAAGATATCATAGGTTTATATTTATGTGCAGGAAAACATAAATTTCATAAAGAATGCTTAATGAAATGGTTACAAATGCCATATAATAAAAATAAAACATGTCCTTACTGCAAACAGAAGGCATAAGTTGAAACTAAACCTTTTTTATGAATAGTTTATTCATAGTGTTAATAATTATCTTTTCAATATGAAAATAGAAGTTTATCATCAAGCAATCTAATCTTTCTTAGAGGCTCTTATCATTGTAATGTTATTTTCATTATTTATTTTTGAAAACAACATATTGACGCTTGTTGATAGTCGTGAATTATGAATGAGAATAATAATGTAGCTAATTAAAAGTTCTTAATTTATTATTGTTTCAGTAAATATATGAATCATTTAAAAAAGTTTTGCATTCTAGTTCTAGTTAATATTGTTTGATTTTTACTTCATTCTAATTTTACAATTATAAATGTATTAGAGTTTTAGTGAAAAATCATTTTATTTGGTATGCCCTATAAAGGACTATTCATATATTATAAAAATATTTAAGCACAAAATTTATTCATTCAAACTTGCGTGATCCCTTTCTCTCAATTTCTCTTTCAACAAAACTTATAAAAGTAAATTAAATATTTTCGCTTTATGTTCTTTACCTTACAGTTTTCATTGGACTGGGTGTTAGTTATTAATCTACCCAAACTACAGGTGTTTTACCATCTTCTTCAACTTCTTAAATAACAGTGTTTGGATCGCAGTATATTTTGTTTTTAACCTAAGGCTATAAGATTATAGAGCTTATACTTACTATATCTGTTTAAGCATCGCTAAGCAAATCTAAATCATCCATTCCAACATCTGGTTCTTATTTTGGTTTTAATAAAGGTTTTTTTGGTGCCTTTTCAAAGGTGTTTACATATTCTTCATAAGTCATTGAAGAGTTCAATCTCTTGCGTTATTCTTCCATAATTTTATTTTGATATTTATAAAGATCTTATTTTATTTATTATTACGCAATTATACTTGTTCTTTCGATTTATATAACCATTATTATAATGTAAATAAATTCAAATAGTAATCATATTGATTAAATGCAAGTATCAAGATGATTGATTATTGTAAAAGTAATTCTAGATTTTTTAAATGTTAAATTAAACAAAAAATTACTCATAGAAAATGAAAAGGATTATGAGATTAATAGGAATAAATTATTTATCCTTTTTTTGATCTTTAAATACATATATACTACTGTAATAATAAATAAATATTAAAAAAATGAAAAAGATTATGAGTGCAATGTTGCTTGCCCATTCATTTAGTAAAATAAGTAATTTTGATAATGTGATAATTGATTCATATAAAGGATGTCATATGTAAATAAGCAAATCATATCAGAAAGAGTAATCTAAATTAATACATAAACAATCCATCATTGTTTAAATAGCACCTAATAG
This sequence comes from Paramecium biaurelia, assembly GCA_000733385.1. NCBI lineage: Eukaryota > Ciliophora > Oligohymenophorea > Peniculida > Parameciidae > Paramecium > Paramecium biaurelia. Next base: position 331,977 of record JPFL01000007.1, read on the forward strand.
ATTTGATATAAAGGGGCAAATCTAATAATAACACAGCGATCTGGATTGATCTTTAAAAGGATTAATTGCGTTTAGCTCCTGTATAAAATATTTTGATATAGACCTTAATTGAATAAGGATTTAAGATGCATAGAGTGTCTGGGAATATTTTGTAATTTTCAAAATGGCTTCCAGATTGTGAAAGCAGATTGCCAAGTTAAGCGACTCATTTTGTTGGGGTTGGTGGGATAGTGGTAAAGGATAACTGTGTATTACTTGTTTAAGAGAAAAATGGCTAAAGAAAGGGAGCTTGGGGAACTCCAGGAGGGTTGGTAGATCAAAAGGAATCAATAATTTAAGCAGTGTTAAGAGAAGTGAAAGAGGAAACTAATTTAGATGTAATTATTAAAATATATATTATTAGTGTTAAGTAGAGGATGTATTATATTTTAGAGAGATGCATGATGCCAGATATGGAAAGACTGATTTGTACTTTGCATTTAGATTAAAATGCTTAGATGAGTAATAGATAAAGATATGTGAATAAGAATTGATGGATTATAGATGGGTGCCAATTAATGAGATATTAGATGTAATTCTTAGTGTATAACTATTTAGTTTATGAGGAAGGAAAATCAAAAACCACATGTCATAAACTTCTATAAATCAGTTCAGGAGAGAATTGCAGGAGAAGAATGCAAATATATGAATATTGAAGAAAGAGAGGAAATGTATTATGGTTAAATGAAATACTATGCAATTTTCAAACCTAGATTTTGATTTTTTAAAAACGCACATTATATTTTTCACTATATGATGAGTCTTGTTGAAGAGATATTAAAATAAGATAATAAAATAATAAAATGAGTTATTCAAGAATTGAAGTTAGTCAAAATCAAATCAGTAATACTACTTAGCAAATCACTAAAAGAGAGAAAAAAGAAGCAAAAGTAAGGGGCTGTGTATAATAGTTGGTTCAAAAGAGTACGACCAAAAATAAGAGTACATTTTTTTATAAAATTATTAAACAAAGGCTTATATGAGGATTCTTTAACGATAAATAGCATAGAATAATTTGAAAATTATAAAAAGATGGTGAAGATAGAATAAAGGAGAGAATCAACCATTGCCATTTCTATAATCTTATTTAAAGTACCTTTGAGACAAAGATTTGAAAGACTATAAAGTATTAAAACTATTTAATAATTGGTTGCCATTCCAAAATATTAATAATTATGTAAGATGTTCCTAAGTTTAAATAAAATATTAATCAATTAAACTTTAGAATTTTAAGAAATAGTTATTTAATTTAAATAGGATTATTAAATAGAATTTAAAGTCCAATTTTTACAACAATTCCTATCTATTTGGAATGATGCTTTTTCTTTAGTCTGGAAACATAATAAAAATGATAAACTTAGTTTAGAAGTGGGAATTAATGATTAGTAATTTCTTCAAAATGAAGACAAGAATATCATATTTCAATAGAAATTACTTAATTATATATAAATAAAAGGTGAGTGTATAGATTTATTTCCTTTGCCAAATATAGAGAATGTAGAATAAAATATAAAACTAAAATAATAAGAATCCGAAATAACTCACACTATATTAAGAGATTAATAAGATTATTAAAAAAGAAATCAATTAAGATCTATTGCTATCGAATTATAACACTATTTTAATCTTAGAGATGTATCAAATATGTATTTGATCAATGTAGAAAAATACTTAATAACAAAATAATTTGATTTAAATTCCAACAATAGAATTTAGATAATCATAAATGATTTAATGTTTAAATATCCTTAATGGATAGATCTAATTCAAGGACAAAAAGAATAAATTATCAGAATAAATCGATCCATTGATATTAAATAATTAATGCTAGAATAGGAATTTTTAGATTATAATTGAGAATTATATCAAAAAACAAAAGAAAAATACCAATAAATTTATTATAATATTTGTCTTATATTAATCTCAGAATCCTAATTATGTCAACCATTTTCTTACACTCATTGTATGACTACCATTTACTTCAACTCTTCCAATCTAATTTATTTATTTCAATATTTTACTTTCTCAATTACATCTGCATTTGAACAAACTTTTCTTAATTCTTTAATAAATTCATTCACATCTCCTTCAATGTGTCTTATTACTGTTCTTGGTACTTCACTTCTCACAAAATATTTTTTGTATACTGGAAGATTTCCATTTTAAGATCTCATTACTCTGAATGGAGACTCTTCTCTTGTTTTATATTGCAATGGTTCTGGTTCTTAAGAGTATTGCTCTCTCTTTTATTATGCTATTGGATGCAGTCTTTTCAAATTTTCTTTTGGTTGTCTTAACACAAGAGATTTTAATAGTTAAGTTTTATTCATATATTAATATTAATAAAAGCTGCAACTCCACTCAATATCCATTCTCTGCTTGTGTCACAAGGCATTGGAATAAAGGCTACTAACTCTTTTCTATCTATCAATCTATACAATGGACACTAATAGAATAATTAATATTCATCTTCTTCTTTGTAATTCAAATAACAGATAGGGAATTCATTTAACATAGAATTAGATTCTACTAATATATGTTGTTTCTAATTCCATTTTGCACCTTGTAAAGTTAATCCATATATATAATAACCATTAGAAGGACTATTTGTAATGTGTTCCATTTAAATACTATCTAAAATTGTATATATAGTTTTTTTATTTAAACATTCCTCACTATATTTTGCATACATTAAAAAACTATTTGGTTTCATCAATCCTCCCAACCATATTGCATTTGGTATTCCTTAATCATTCCAATTATTAATGAAATTCACTCTCTTCAAAAATTCTTAAAACCATTATCCCAATTATTTATCACTTCTGAATCCAACATCCATCCATTCTTATGGAACTCTCTAATATTTTATGTCTTCAGCTATTATTGTGTTAGGGGAGGAATCTCCTGCTAATATTCTTTAAATCAAAGATATAGATTCTTCTATCATCTCAATCAATTAATTTATTAATAAGATCTCTTAAACCAAAAAAGGATCCATTTTATGATTTCTTGAATTATCGAAGACTATCTATTTTGGTAAATTCGAGCTTAAATATTAGATAGTTTTATTAACCTCATCATTTATTTAATTTATTTATCCATATTCTTTGTACAAAAGATCATTTACAAATTCTTGACACATTTATTCACCAACATATATTTAAATAAGATTACTATTGACTGGACTTACTTTATCTATTAAATAATAACAAGATAGTTTATTAAGAATTATTTAATCTTATTCATCTACGATGTGACCTCCATAATGTAATTAAGATGTGATATAACTCAAAGCTATTGGTTTCAATTAATCACTTACATCAATCTTATTGCTTTATTCTTAAGTAATATTTAAATCATATTAAGTAAATTAATATTTTTTATTAAAACCCAATAATCCCAATTTACAGAAATTTAATAATCCAAAATGAAATTTAGCAATTTCTGTCATTTCTATTTATTTCTCGTCATTTGTATTATAAGTTAATTTAACACTTTTTTGTAAGATTCTTCCTGGGAATGAGATAATTGATTTAGAAGTTAACCACAATCTATAATCTTAATGTGATTCAATCATAATTAATTTATCTAATTCATTCAACCATTGTTAATGTAAATGACAATTTTAGATTACAATCCAAAGTCCTTATTCTGCAGCTTCTCTTATTAGTCTTTCAGCTTTATTTCCTTAACCTTAACCTAAAGACAAAGTCCATAATTTTTTAATGAAATTTTTACTTACTGCATAATCTTTGATTTATTCTATAGGATCTTAATTATTTTGAAGTACATAAAGCAATATTTTATTATGTTAACTTTCATTAAATGTTATATCAAATGGAATTTATTCAACTTTGTCAATATCGAAATCTAACATTCTATATATAAATTATTTGATCATAATTTAAATGTAATCAGGTCTAATTGCTTTAACTATAAATATTCTTTGTATCTCATCTAATCTATCTAAATGAGGTATGTCAGCTTCTTTATATTGTTTGCTTAAATAAAATTATTTAATTTATTCAAAATTATTAATAAGTATTTTTGCTGTTACTAATTAAAAATGATTTAATTCAGAACAGATTCTTTAATAATTAGCATTATCTATCCATGTAAATGGATTTAATTTGACTTAAAAATCATCATTCCTTAATTTGGAATATCCAATAAAGGCTTACCAATCATCTTAATCTACAGAGACCAAACATTATTTAGCCAATAGAAATGCTAAAATTAATCTATGTCTTTCTGTTAAAACTCTACTCAAGCAAGAATAATATCTTAAACGGAAATTAGAAAATATCAGTTTTAGATTATTGGTGTTTTAAATAGTATAGAGAAGTTAAGTTATAAACCATTCTAATGAAAATTAATACATAGGATCTAGACATTACATATCTTGAGAAATGAAATATAAGTCTGTTATTTTGGAAGCTAATTATTTATATTAATGTTTAGTAGTAATTAGATCTTTTTATATTTATTGAAATTCTGATTATGCCAATTATATTTCATTGAATGTTTTCTTTGAATTAGAAAGTTAATTTATTAATGTTTCTTAATTGAGTAAATCTTTAATATTTTCAACATTTAATATAGATAGTATAGTATCTTCTATTTACTTTAATTTCTATTCATTCTTAAATTCCATCAACTTTAATTCAACTTGTTATTTATATAATTCTGGATTCTAGGTATTAACAATTTAATTCAAAATCAATTCTTCAGCATTGAGTTTTGTAATCTAAAAATTGATTACATAAAATTATGAATAATTTAATGAAGTCATCTAAAAGTTATATTGCATAGTAGTAACATAAATTTTAACTTTAGGATGAGGATTATTATTTATATATTCAGTTAACCAATCAGGTATAGTATTTAGATTTTCAATAAGAATACATTATTTTAATGAAAGTGCAACTTCAAATTAATGTTAATCATTAACATCCATAACAGAATTATTATTTCTTATATATTCATTAGCTTAACATTATGGATCTATACATAAAATAGGTTTAATTGTATGTTATAAAAATATTGAATTTATTTAATTTAGATCTTAAATTTAAGAGGGATTTAAAAATTATAGAGGATGATTTTCATATCCAATTTTAGCTTTAACTTATTTGGACCATTATTATAATAATTAGTATTTTAATTATTCTGAAAGAGGAGCACAGTAATTCAAATAAGCTGCTGATATTGAACAATCTCCCAATACACTTTTTAGTGAATTCTATAATACATTAATTTAATGAGACCATCTTTATTATTCTTATTCTAATCCTGAAGTTAATCCAATAGCACGTTGTAATTTATTTGATGATTCCTCTAATTATTTATTAAGAATATCACACTTTTATGTTTATTAATCATATTTTTCTTATAAAACCTTAACTTTTTAAAATACAATTGCTAATTAAGATTTCTTTTCATTTAAAATATCTGTCTTATCTTTTAATTGTCTTTAAGCTTCAATTAGTCTTTCTCTTAATGGTTTAGTTTCAATGTACACTTTATTATATTCATACATAGCTTTAACCCAAGAATACAAATATTTAACTGCTGCTGAACATTGTTTTGCTCTTTCAAAAGTGAAATCTGGTTCTGATAATACAATCTTTTCAAGTCTATTAATATTATAAGGATTGATATTATTTTTATCATAATTTCTTATCAACTCTAATAATTCTTTAGGATCATTCAATAAATATTTCTTAGCAATCTCAAAATATTCTTGATTTGTTAGAGTAGTAAGAGGTTAAGTAATGTATTATCGTAAGTTATCTAGATTCAAGATGACTACTCCTGTTAAAATAATGACTACTGGTTTTGGTGGTTTACCTAATGATTTGATTTCTATTAAATGTTCTTTTTTTAATTTAGAAACATCTTAAAGTGTTTGATCTAACAATAGATTAACTTCTTTTACTGCTTAGGTTGCTTCATTAGCTAATTTAGTTGCTTAGATTTATTAAACATTTGCTTATGTTTCATCTTCACTTAATAAGGATTCTTAATAGAAAGCTTAATCTTTTTCTTATTTTAATTTATCCATCATTCTAGAACTCTCTTATTATGATTTCTCAATTTCAGGTGTAATTTCAAGTAATTCTTTCTTTAATTCAGTTATTGTTTCATTGGCAATTAAAATTTTAGAAAGTCCATTTTTAATACGAGTAATTCTAGATTATAATTCAGTTGTTTTTTATTAATATAATTTATTGAATGTTAAAATGAGATCTTAAAAATGAATAGATGTAACAGTCTATATTTTTTAATGATTATCTATAAGTTATGCAGATTGATGAAAGAATCTAAATAACTCACTAATTTATTTTTAATTGATATCTAAATGTTTTAATTACATTTAAGCAATACTAAGCAATGCTTATTCTGGTAATTACTATAATGCAAGAATTGTAGAACAATTAATTAGATTTGGATAATGTCGGAATTTAATTGTAGATGTTATACAAACTATACAATGTAAATTCTTTATTAATCTATTTACATAATGTTTATGTAATAGAATTTTTAGATTAATTTTAGAATCATTTTATTCTTAGATTGCTTATTCATAGAATATTGAATGAAGATCATCTAATTCTTGTCTATTAAATATATCAAGATCACCTGAATTTAATAGAGTACTTATATCTTAATAAATTTATGGTTAATTATGAGCATTTCTTTAATCATCTATAATAATTGTCATCTTCTTATTTTCTATTATACATTTCTTAATTACGTTTCTTAAATCATCTTTCCATCTATCAATCTAAGGAAATTCATTCTCTTATATTAATGCTGCTAATTTTGATAATTAAACTCCTCCTGTTCCTACTTAACCTAATATTACTAAATGTCCTGATTATAATCCTAATACTCTAGATATAGCAATTAATGATTTCAAAGCATCCTCATATATTGTAATCCCTTATTTCTGAAATTATTCTTTCATTAATTATAATAATGTATCCAAATCATTTACTGCCTTATATGAATGATCATTATATCCACTAGAAAATTCACAAAATTATACTGTATCTACTCCAATTATTGATTATGCTAATATTTTATCTTATTTTGTTATCAATCTATCAATAAATACTCTAGCCATCTCAAAATTCCATTAATATTCATTTTATGTTTTCTTTGTACACATACTTTAAAGTACTCTCCAAACATCTCTCATTGTAAATTGATAATGAACCTTAAATGGTGTAGCTTTTATTTGTTCCTTTATTTATTTAAAAGCTTACAATGTCTTTTATACAATATGCTACATTTAAAATGCTTAAGTCATCTAACTAAATATTGTTTAATAAATTGTTTCTTCTTAACAAAATTTAAATGTTGTCCATAATCTTAACATTCTATCACTATGTTAATGTTATTATGTCATAGCTGCTAAAATAGTTGTGTCTTCTACTTTTTAGAGAATTGAATGAGTATCTCTTTTTGAATACCATCCTTTTTAATGTAAGAATTATCTAACCAATTCTACATCTTATGGCATATGAAAATCATCTAAGACTATGATACATTTCTAACCCATTTAAGGTCCAAAAACACCTTTTCTCCTTCTATCTAAATTTGATTCTAATGTCATTTATGTATTTGATGAATTTGTAGAAGATGAACAATTTATCCTTATATATTAAAAGTTATGTAGTATTTCATTTATAAGCTTTGTTTTTCCTGCTCCACTTATACCTTCAAATCTGATATTTGTTTAATTTAGAAGAGATTATGAAATTTTTAAATATGCCATATCTTCTATTTTTGGAACATAAATATCTTCAAAAGTAGTGAATTTTAAAATTGTTGGTACATGGATAAGTTAAAATTTATTCATGTCTTCTTTATATTCATTATATATTATTAAGTTATCACATATTATATTTCCTAGATTAATTAAATATTGATTAATATTTGATCGTTCATTCTTTTCTATTACTTATGGTAAAATAGTCCATGCCAAACAATATACAAATAATTAAAGATTAAAAATATGATATTCATTTTATATTTGCTTCATTATTGTTATTAATTGATTAGAGAAGTAACTTAATGGTATTTTTAATTAAATAATTTTACTTCTTAACTTCTCAATAATCTCATTATATTTGGATGCATATTTATCACAATTATTAGATATAAATTATTTTAATCCCAGTAAAGGATCATCGGAAATATATAGAATACCACATCGAGATATAGTTGAAGGAGTTGCACCTTTGAGACTGTCAACTTCAAAAATCATTGAACAATTTAGATTGATAATACATCCATTAGTTAAACATAATCTTTTACTATTATCTAATGCAGAGTTCATAGTTTCAATCCATTCAGTCTCTACAGCCCCATCAAATATATAAATATCCTATTGTTATTCCTATTTTAATAAACTTGGTAACACTCCTTCTTCCCATTCTAAAGTACTCATATTTAGACAACCAAACAATTCAGAAACTTTCATTGCTTTTGGAAACAATCGAGTATGAGTCATATTTGTTTATTTAAGTGTTACTTCTAAACAAGCACTCTTTCCTGAACCTGCAGGACCTACAATCATGATTCCATGTCTAAGTTTAAGAATTTGTTTAAGTTCTGTTACTTTTTACTGTAATATACTAGTAACAATAAAATTACTAAAATCATCTCTACCTACAGATTTTATTTCTTAAGCAGGATAAAATTATAATAGTAATTGATGAAATAAATTTAAATCATTTTAAATTAGTTTAGGCTCAAATACATATTTTAAAGCCTTAAGAATATAATTTTATTAATTGATATCTTGATCATCAGTTTGTTTATATAATGAACCTGCTAACATCACTACACTCTTTAAAGCCCTTAAACTATAATCATAATGATGTTGATTTGATAATAAATCTTTTGATATTGAAATCAATTACATTAATTAAGAAGTGAGTTTTGAAGGTTCATTAAATCCAAAAATTGATAAAATTGTTGATAAAATAATTTAGACATTAGGTGAAATCATAGATGCCATTCTAAAATATGATTTCAAGTTATCTGGAAATTCATGTCTTCCTTTATAATTAGGATTTATAGTAACGAATATCCCATCTGGTTAATATTACATTAATTTAGATGCAGCAACTGATAATACTTCAGCTGTGATTCTATTGAATTCATCAAAACAACTCCAACATTAACTAGTGTAAATTCCTTTGATAAATTATGAAATGAGAACATAATCAACTAATTCTGAACAATTAAATAGAATACATCTATATCCTACAGCTTTACATAAGTCTTTAATGGTTTCTGTTTTTCCAGTACCAGTTTATCCAACAGCTGCTCCTCCTCTTTTATAATGCAATGCATTTAAAAATATTACTAAGCTTCTCTCAGTTAATGGAGTTATAATGATTCTCTCTATATTCCCTTGATATTCATACCCATATTAAATTGAAGCCTCCAAAGAATTAATTTAACAATTAGTGTTCTTAATATAATATCTTAATTATAAACTCCAATAGAATGGAATTAATTATTAATTATATTCAATTAATTATTTTAATACTTCAACATGATGAGCTAATAATATGATATTAGCAACATCTAGATTTTTATTATGTAATTTATCCTTTAATTCCATTAGATATATTCTAAGATCTCTTCCTTATTTCATATCTTCTTCAACTCTTAATGTATGATTTAATTCAAAATTAATCATTGTGATTTAATTACCACATTCAGTATTTCTGTTTAAAATACTATACTTTACATTTTACTTCATTTATTATTCTACTTCCAATAACCAATCTTCAATACATTTATTATTTGTATCTACTTTTTCTTATAATTTTAATTCACAATCCTTTGTTTAAAGAGCATAAACCTAATTTTATTTATTCATTTTCAGATTTACAATATTTTCAAATAACTTGTAAAGATATTTTTATAAGAATACTAAATCCTATCCATTAGATAAAATTTCTAAAATCTCTTCATTTGAAATGAAGTAAAATCTACTAAATTTCTCTTTCTTTCTTTCTAAATAATTTCCCAATTCCTTATGTATTTGATCCAATAAATTATTTATCTACTTAACCTTTTGTATATCTTATTATCCAAATTCAGTCACCTTATCAGAAAATCCAATTATCTCCTTATATAATTTATCTATTTATCTATACTTTTTATATTCTACAGGTAATTATTTTAAGATATCTCCTGAATCAAAAATTGGTTACATATATACTATTTATGTTTAAGTTTTATTCCATTCTTCCAAGTAAGATGAGATACTTCTCAAATCTTCATATAAAGTATTTATTTATTAAATGAAATAATTATTATTCTTCTATTTCATCATTAATTCCAAAGAAATCAAATGATCATCAACTAATGCTTAAATTACATCTATCTTCTTAAATATTTAAACTCCCTTTACTACAATTGAATTAAATCTATATTCACTCCAAACATCTGTTATCTATTTTAATACTTGTTCAATTCCAAATTCCTCTTAAGCCTTTAATCCCAATTCAATACATTACTCCTAATAATCAATTATTTTTAAATCTATCAATTTTTATAAAGAAATGTAATTTTTAAATTACTCATCTTCAATATTTAATATTTATCCTAAATAATTAAAATGTCTTTCTCTCAATCCATTTTTTGTTAAAGATAATAATATTGGAACATACATTTAAAATTAATCTATTTCTTTTTTTAAAGTTTTCCATAATGTAAATATTTCTTAATCTTATATTTTATCTACAACTTAAATGAATTATTTATAATCTTAATTAAAAAATTATTCACATCCTTAATAATCTACCATATTTAATGAATCATTTAACCATTTAACATTTTAATATTACCAAATTGAATTCACTCTCCATACTACTTCAAATGGCTTATATTCACATTATAATTATAGAAGAATTTCATAATTAGTTTATTCTAAACCAAACAATTATTCTCTCTTATTGAATCTTTATGCTTCCTCTGAATATTATTAAAATTAATTATTAATAATTATCATCTCATCTTCTGCCATCTTACTCTATTCCAATAAATAGAATTCTTGAAATTTATATACCTATTATTAAAGTTATTTAATTTTCTTTTTGAATTTTGATTGTTCATGAGCTTAAATCTAAAATATCTCCTCTTTTTAATTTTCTAATAATAACTTTTAACTTTATGCTAATTTTAATAATTATTATTCTTAAATTAAAAGACGATAATATTTATGTGTATCTTCTCTTCTAATTGGATAGAAATTAATATAAACAATATTTTAACATTCAATTACTGAATTTAACAGATCAAAGTAAAATTTATTCTTTTGAACTTCCTATTGTAATAAATTCAATTTTTAAGGAAAAGCGTCTTCTAGAAATTCTCTTTTTTCTACTAATTACTCAATATTTTAAGGTTTTTCTATTATCTTCATCTCTAAATTAGCAAATTCATTTAATAATCTCATACAATCTTCTTTATGATATAATGACAATTATTCAATATAATATTATTCTCTTTTTCTTAATTATTAATAAAAATAAATCTTCATTTCAGATATTACTATTAAAAATGCTCCTACTTCTATAAACTCTGGAATCTAATCAATTAATTTCATATCCTCTCTATTATCAAGAATTAGAGTTTCAGCTAAAATTATTTCAAAAGACTTCGAATTCTATAACTTTTATAAACTTTAAAATTATTTCAAATAATCAAATAGAGACTTTCTCACTTTATTAGATAAATTTTCTATTGCATCAATATACTAATAAGAATAAAATGATAAAAATTACATATTGTTCTTTCTCAGGTGCTTTTAAGTTTCCATTCATATCATATAAAAACTCTTTCTGAAAATATTCAATTAATCTAGTCTCTGGATCAGGTATATCTGCAATTGCTTAATAGATTTATTCAAAGAATCCAATTATAATATCTTTAAATTGTAGTGGATTAATGGAATAACAAATTTCATTAAATTTAAACTAAATTTATATTGTATATAGAGGCTTTAAAATTGCATATTAATTAGTATAAATATTATGAACTTAAGAATAGGATTAAATTTATACATCTTCAGGTATATGTTTATTTAAGTAATTAATAAATTTTTCAAAATTAATCTTTAAAAAATTATATAACGCGTCTTGTAATCTCATTCTAATCAATTAAAATAATCTATCTAATTACATTTATGTTAATATTAAGCTTTTTTTATTTTAGATTTATAAATTTATTCTACAGAATTCAATTATCTCTTCCATCCATTTAATCTTAATACTTGACAATACAGTTTTAATATGCATTTCTTATGAAAACTTAAACTTTTCAAATGGTTGTTGTTAATATACAAATAATTCAAATTATAACAAATCTGTAATTTAATTACTTATGTATTATAAACATTTTTAAATAGGTTTGATATTAGAAATAGATGCCAAAAAATATGATTGTCTCAATATTTAAAATGAGGTCTTTATCTATTAAATCAATATCCCTTCAGAATATATTAATTAATTTTATATAATGTTTCTAATAGAAATTTAGGGTTTTGTGTATTAATTATTAAATATTTCTAATAGATCTTTTAATTTTTAATTTGTTTCACTATTTTTCAAAAAATGGATGAAAATTATTTCATTTTATGTTTTTAAATTCAATATGTTAACTTCAATAAATTCTTTTTTTATTAATTATGAAGGAAAGTCATATCCTAACCTTTTCTTAATTCTCTTTTTCTAATCAGAATTTAACTAAATTAAATCATTTGTTGGCATATTCTCAACATAACAATTAAATTTTAGATACCTATCCATTTAATCTCTTAGATAAAATGCTTATTTTAACTTCTTAATATATAATTGTTTGTCTTCTAAATCCATAATAAAATGAATTCTACCACATCTACCTTCTCTATTCTTTCTTTGATAATGAAATAATTTAGAATATCCAATTAATTCAGCTCTATACCAGAACCAATCCCCTAAAGTATTCTATTCCATTACAAATATTTAAATTTTTTAATTCTTAAGCATTTTAATAACTTAATCATTAGAATATTTTTGTAATGTATCATCTTCAAATTTTTCTATTGGCAAATAGGCATTTATATGAATTTAAAATGCAAAATCAAAACCTTAGGATAAAAAGTATTACTCTATAGTCAATAATTAATTCATCTTTTCATCCGCTCTTCCTTATTCAATACTTTATTAGAAAGTAGTTTCTAAAAGAACATTTCTCAAGTATTTTGATTTTGAAAATCTTGAAATTGTAAATTTTGGTTCTAATTTTTAATCAGAAAGTGCAATTGTTTTATTTGTTAATGGAGGCATTTTTATTGCATTTACTCTAGCATGCATTGACTTTTATCTACTACTAATTCTTTCTGTCTCTTCTTTTGATACATCTTTCTTAATATAAAATGATCTATTCAAATATGATCTCATTTTGTATTAGAACAATATCAAAAATTTATATTATTAAATTAAATCAATAATTTTCTTTATTCTTATTTTATCTACATTTTCTAAATTAAACACTGATATATTCAAATAGATTAATAAGTTATTTCTTTTGATTAATACTTATTATTGACTTTAAATTATGTAATAGTTTAATTAATATTATTTCTATCAATGTGAATTTTTATCCGATTAGATTACCAAATGTTTATGCCATAATATAATAAAGAATATTATATTTTTGTGGTAGATAAACAAAATTAATTATAAATATAGAATCATCTGTCAATTTATGAAAATTCAATAGAGTAAAAAATTAGATTAATACAAATTTATAATGCTTTTTTATGTATTATTAGTTTTATCTGATTATTTCATCCTTTTAATAAATAATACTATTAGAATTTAGTAAAAAGTGTATTATTTTCCTATTAGAATCTAACAAACATCAACTAAATATTATATAATTATATTACAATAATTGCAAATTAAAAAATATGTACAAAACGCATCTCTCATTATATAAATTTATTAAAGAATAGATATAATAAAATATATATTACTTCAATAATAGAAATTTCAGAAACAAGGGGGAATATTAATGTTTTTATTTAAGCATTTAAATTAAAAATCACTTGTGATCTATTTTAATAAAATTAATTTTTTAATTCATAAAGAAAATGTTTATAAATCTATGGTATAATTGAATAATATTTATGAATATAAATATAAATGGATCTTCTCTTTTAATCTCTTTTGTGTGACTAAAGAATTTTTATATAATATTTATTTAATTAAAGAACTTTTTTAATTCAATAAATTTACATGTTTTTGGCTTCTCAAAAGAAAGGATTAACATTTATTGAATAATATATTACAATGATGATCATATTAAAGAAATAACATTAGTTAACAAGATTAGCATCAACTATTATAATAGTAATACCTTACATTTAACTTCTAATTTTGACATTAGATTTGAGATTAAGTGAGAATACAAAGAAAGAATCAATACATTTTTAAATTGTGAAAGGATTTATAAGACCTGATATTTGGTTTATAGATAAACAAAATGATTAATAATCCCTACTGTTTATAATTGTGCTTGTGATAATATTGTTTTAAAAAGCAAAGCTCATAATCATAGTTATATTGTATTATTAAATTCTAAACCAAGACAATCTGTTAGCTCATTTACAAAATAGTTTTTATATTAAAATTCCTATTGTTATTTTAAGCCTCTACTAATAAATAATATCTTTAATACTCTATTAATGGTGTGTATTAATTTGTGTATGCAGTATTAAAAATCTTTTTGATTAAGTAGTTATTAATCAATCATTTTTAAACTTATTTCTAATATTTTTAGTTTTATTAACCTTAATATTAGTAGTTTTAGATAATATTTTACACATAAAAGTAATAGAAAAGCCAATTACGATGAAAATATAGGGATTGGAAAGAAAGAATATTAGCAGTTTGAGATATGCATCTTTAATTATAGAATTCATTGCTTAGTTTCTTTATATCTTTCAAAAGGATTAACTTTTTACTTTTCATCTATTAATTGGATTATCTTTATTAAAATGCTGTTTAGAATTATTTGATCAATTTAAAAATTATGTCTTTGTAAATGGTTAATTAATTAAAGTATTACTTTGTGGGATATCATTTTCAATTGTAGTTAATTTTTTAATAGAAATTATTGAATTGTAAGATAAATATGGATCAAGAGTCATATTTTAGACTCTTGTTTTAACTCCTATTTTATTTTAAATCTTATTAAAATATTATCAAATAGACTAAAGGTAAAATCTAGTAACATTATTTAATAATCAAATTATATCACCAAAAAGATTCATATATCATATTACAAGCATTTTAAATGAATAAAATTTCGAATTTTGCATTGTTCAAAGATCTCTTATTTAATAATATCATTATAAGAAATGTTCAAATTTATCATGCTCAATATGTGGACATTAATATATCTTAGATACTCGATCAGCATAAGGGATTACTATAGAAATCTTTAAAGAGTTCATATAATCAAGATTAATGATTCTTTTAAAGGAATCCTTAAAATTAAATTTTACTGATTAAAAAAGTTGCAAAAAATCAAAAAAAAGGTTTCTTAGTTATGTTTTCCTATTATATGACTTTGGATGGATAATGCAATCATTATAGTATTTACATTAATTAAAAAATGCTTAAAAAGCATAGTAATAAAATATGAAAGGATTAAAAAATCATTTAGGTACATTACCTTAAAACAATTCATATTCTGATAAGAATAGCCATTATGTAACTGGAGACAATCAAAGTAATTTGTCTTAACCTTAAAATGTTGATGCAAATATGTAATTTTAAATCAACATTTTATTAAATTAAATAAAATTTAGTATGCTTGAATCAATTTTTATATCGGTAACATTAGAAGAGGCTAGAAGAACAACATAGAAAAATTTTGGAACAGATGATTATGTTTAGTAATAATCAATCACATCTGATTTTGTGACTTAATATTTATTAAATGAAGTTTAAGTTTAATAAGCAATAAACATCATTATTAATTTAGGTAAATAAAAAATAAAGTATTATGAAGAGATGATGAAAATTAAATCAGATGATAAAAAGGTAAATTTTTGGGACAATTAATAAAGTTATTTAAGTTTGATTGATAAATGTAAATAGTTTAATGAAGGTGAATCAAAGATCATTGAGATGTACAATATTCATCCAAGTTATTTATTACATTAAGCCTTAAATGTATTTTATTGTTTTATGTAAAATGATTATGAGAAGGCACTCTAATTTTCAAGGAGTTAGAAATTTTTAGATGAAAGATAATTAAAATTTTTAAAAATTAAGAATTTTAATGTGAATTCAAAAGAGATTTATTATTTAATAATGACATTACAAGATGATATGTAACATTTTAATATATAAACTCATTCAAATTCACTATTTGATTTATTTGGATTATTTAGAAACAAGGGAGAAAACTATTAATTTGAAGATCTTATTCCATTATCAGTAGTAAATTATCATCATCATTTTGTTGGTTAATTCTTAGAAACTGGATAATGTAAGTTCTTTAAAATATTTGATATTAATTTTATAGTTACTAAAGATCAATTTATTTAGGCTATCTATTTAAATGTTGATGTAACTGAATTATTTGTTAAATCAAATTTAACATTTTCAGCCTTTTTTTAACCTCCGACAGAAGAATTGATGTTTATTATAGTTGATGGGGTTAAACATTAATGTCTATTTACAAAGAGTATCTTAAATTAGATTGGTTGGACTTCTGAATAAATTTAATGGTTCAAAGCTAATTATGATCTTAATAAGATTGCTATAGAAAATATAATGCCAGACTTCTTAGATATTCTTGAATCTCTTATAAAATTAACAGAAACTTCTCTTAGTCAAATCGAATTAATCTTTCCAAAACCTCCTGATAAATTATCATAAAAATAATTTGATTTCTAATCTCTCAAAAATATTAGAAATAGTTTTTTTAGATTAAACACTATCTAATACATAAAATATTTTTGTGATCTAACTATCAGAAAAAGATAAATTAATAATTATATTTATTATGTTATGCATGTATCCTATATTCAAAAACAATAAAATGTTGAAAGTTGTTTAGAAAATACAATTAATAGATAAAGATCTAATGTGATTAATGAATGTGATTTTGATAGTGAAATTAATGAATTAGAATTAAAAAATAGAGATCAAATATTTGATGAATTTTAAAAATAAGTAAAAGACTCTTCTAAATAAATGCAAAGAAACTTAAAATTATTTTCTAATTATATAAATGATCAAATTTAAGAAGAAATTCTAAGTCCAGGTAGAATCTGTTTAACAAATCATAATAATCAAGATAAAAATGAAGTAAATGAATTTAAAGAATTATTACATTCTAATAAAGATAATTAATAATAATATTTTTGTCATGAAGATTAAATGAAAGATTGTTCATCTTCTGAATTAATTGTTTCTTAATTTACTAAAAAATAAGTTAAATAATAAAAAACAAAAACTTTGAATGATATTTCTAAAGATAGTTTGTGGAAGAAATATGATGTAATTCATAGAATTATGTAAAACTCAAAACCAAAATACTTATTTCATTTTTTAATCTACACTTTCTTACTTTTAATATCTTTTTTAGTTATTCCAATTTTTATAATGTATGAATTCAATAAAGATTTAAATCTATTAATTGAATAAATTGAAATGTTGTAATTACATGCAAGTATTATGGGTCCTCATGATCTCTTTTTTTCAATGAGAATTACTGTAACATCCTATTAAATATAATATAGAGAAGGGTTTATTGATGCTAAAGAACTGTAAGTTCTCACAGCTCCTTTCCTATAATATCTACCCTTAGGTTATTAAGAGTTACAGGAAAACTTTTATACATAATTAACTAATCCCTATTTAGCTGAATTTTTAAATGATGTAAACATTCCTGTTTGGTTCATGGGGGATAATTCCTCTGTAATATATTCTTAAGATGTTACATTCAGAGATAATCTATTCATTATGCTTTAATATTAACAATAATAATTATCTGCTTATAAATTTAATAGAGCTATTGCTGGTCAACCATTTTAAGTATTTTTAATTGCAAATTATTTAATTATGTAAAATACTTGTGAAAGTTTGACTAAGGAAATAAAAGAGTATTCTGAATTGAAATGCAATTAAATATATATTAAATGGTCAATTCTATTGACATGCTTTGTTTTTGTTTTTACTTTATTGTTACTGATAATATTTTATTACCAAAAGAAATATTTTGCTTCATATGATTTAATTATAGGATTACTAAGACATAACACAGATGAGATTATTTTGCATGAAATATCAAGATAAAAATCATTATTAAATAGTTTTTAAGGAAATATGCTTGATGAATTCCAACTTGATAAAGAATATTTAGTGATAATGAAAACATAAAATTTAAACTAAAATGCTAAATAGAATTAATTAATGTATCATAAATATACTTAATAATTTCCATAATATAAATACAACATAGCAAATATAGCATTCTTAATCTTAATTATAATTTATGGAATAATAGTGTTTGTCTTAGCCTAATCATATTTAACAAAGTACAATGTTACAACAGATTTCTTTAAATTGATTTAAGATTTAAAATTTCGAGGAGGGAATGGATTTCTTTATAGAGAATTGTTTTTTCGTTTCACAAGTTATCCCTTTCTTACAAAGTATGATCAAGACAATTTATATATTTTATTAAATAGATCTTAAAATGTTTTATAAGAATTTAATTCATTAATTGTAACAATTCATTATGATGATTATTTACTAACCTAAAGTTTTATAGATTTATTAGAAATTGTTTAAGTTAATGAAATGTGTTCATAAGTTGATCAAGTATATATAATATACTATAATTTAGAACTTTAAACCATTAATGGATTAATATTGTATTTTGTCTTTTGAAGGAATACTCTCAAAAGGGATTGTCCCTGCTTTAAGTTATCTTTATAACTAGATATATACTTAGTAGCAGATGAACAATTTTACTAAAAGAATAGAGATGCATAAATATGAATTAGAAGGAGCTTAGATAATCACTAGAGCGTTTTTTGCATTATCAAATAATTTTAAGAGTAGTTTTAAAGAGATTACAGATGAAACATTAAAAAAGTTGAATGTAAAATTTTGTCTATATTTTAGAATGTCTCAATAAGTTATTTGGTATTTTGTGGTATTACAATTTTAGTTTTAATTTTATTTTACCCAAAATATTTGTTTAATCAGTATCAATTATTAAAACGGATTGTGTACTTTATACCACTTCAAATTTTCTTGAGAGATGGGTATTTGGAAAGAAATTTAAAGGAAATACTTATCAAATAAATATGAATAATATGATTAATGTTTTTCATTCTTCAAATCATTCAAAAAAATCTATAAGTTATCTTATAGCTTATTCTAAAATTAAATTTAAATAGAAATTACTTTTAAGTTTGGCATCAGTTTTTTATCCCATTTGAATTTCATTTACAATATCAGCAAAAGTAGGTCTCTCATCAGGATTCTTCTTTAAGCATTTTTTGGCTAATTAAAGTAAAATTAAAGGATTGCTATCAAAAGGAATAGTAACTTAATCCTGTCCATATCCAACAGAACCAATAATTTAGGTTTGTGATAAACCTTCATATGGTATTTATTAAGTAATAATTTCCCATAAAATCATTCCAAAACTATAAACATCAGCTTTTTCTTAATATGGTTCTCCTCTCATGATTTCTGGAGCCATCCAATTAGGAGTCCCTATTCTAGCTCCTTTGTTTACTTTATGATCTATCTTCTTGTTGATTCTAGATAAACCAAAATCACATAATTTAACATTCCAATTCTAATCTATAAGAACATTAGATGATTTGAGATCACAATGCATTACTTTTCTACCATGGAGATAATTCATTCCCAAAGCAATGTCTTCCACTATTTACATTAAGGCTTTTTAATCTATATGTGTTTTCTTTTTATGGAGATGATCAAAAAGACTACCTTCTTCAAGATATTCAGTGATCAAATAGTAATTTTATTTTCTTATACATACTCCCATATATAATACTATGTTTGGATGACGTAAATTTGAAATAACTTCTACTTCTTTCAAGAAATCAGCCATTTATAACTTGTATTTCAAATTTCCTTAAGACTTTCTTTTTCCATATGATTTAATGGCAACATCCTATCCAAGCCATTTACCTTTATGAACAACACCATAACCACCTTCACCAATTATTTATCCAATAATTAATTCATGAAATACTATCAGTACTCTTTCATTGATTCCAAATTCTTTTAACATCACAAGTAGTTTTTTAGGTAAATGATGTTGCTGTCTATCATCTTTCTCTTTTTCTTTTTTATTAATTTCTCTTAATCTTTTAGATTTCTTTTGATTTTTGAATTTCTCTTCATCTGATGATTCTGAACTTGTATCATTTCCAGATATATCAGATTCTTAACTTGATGAATCTTAATCTTAGAATTTACTATTAACTTCTGATTTCTATCTTTGTATCTATTAATTAATAGATTATAATCTTTCTAATTAATTAGTGTTGTCTTCATTATTATTAATTATCTAAGGTGGACTTCTGGATGATGTGAATTCTGATATTTCATGTTATTTATTAATTGATTATTATCTTGATAATTCATTAATTCCATAAGTATCTTTCTCCTTATTCTCTTCTCCAACATTTGAACACTCATTCAAAACTAGAATCTCAATCTTTTAATCACTTCCATTATTACTAACTTTATTAGGAGATTCTAAATATATAAAAATATCAAATACAAACAGGTGAAGTCAAATGTTATTTACCATCTTCATCATCTGCAGATTCTCCAGATTTCTATTAATCCATAGTTTATTTTCTCTAATGTTTTTTGTTTCTTTTACTTTTTTATTTTTTTAATTTCAATGATTTATTGTTATCACTCAAATTACCTTAATCTGAATCATTTGATATAGATCTAGTAGGTGATTTAGTAATATCTTTATTATTCTTCTTTCTCTTATTTATACTAGGGGAATCACTACTTGATTCACTTTTATTATTATCATGATGTTCATTTTGTTCTTCTTCAATCTTTTCCATATATGAAAAGAGACTTTTAAATCTCTAATGTTCAAAAGAATTATAAAGTCCTTTTCTATCTTCCAAAGATTCCAATGGTTTCTTCATCAAAATCCTTCCTCCCATAAATTTCACATAATATTTCTTATATTCTTCTATAGATTACAAAATCTTCTTTCTATGTCCCAAGACTGATATTCCTAAATCTTACTTTAAATCATTATCAATTAAAGAATATAGAGTTTTACCTGTCATTTAATTCTTAATAAATTCATCTTTATATTCACCTAATTATAATGAATCTAACCAAGTGCAAACTTCTTCTAATTACCATTCCTACACTATATTTTTAATATATTTCAATAATATTACTATTTTTTTAACTTTCAAATTCCTCTAACTTTTCCAATACTTATAAACTCAAAAATCCATGTTATTATGAGTTCCCAAGAGAATTTAATTAAGATTTACCTTCTTCTTTTTATTAAGGATCAGATTCACCTTAACAACTCTATCCACTAGGTTGCATATCTTTTTGTTTATCACTATCATTCTATATTGTAGGACTGACTTCTATTTTTATTTTACAATCTTCATTCTTCTCACTTTCAATATGGCTTCTTTCAGGTTTAATATGGAATTTTTCAAGTACAAATGATGGAACTTCTTCTATCTACGTACTATCTAATATATTGTCAGATTCATAATGTTATTTGTAATATTTCTTCTCTCGAGTGTTAAAGTAATAACCAGTTCCACACTTTTTATTCATTTTAAACTATCCTGCATAATCTATCTTCTAATACCATGGAATATATTTTAATCTGCTTAATATTAAGTTCCTGTACCATCTCTCTAATCATCTTTCCATTCTCCAACATATCTATCTCCATTTATATAGAAATGCATTCCTTCTCCACTCTTCTTATTTTCAATCCAATCTCCAATGTAGAGATCCCCATTTTTATAATAAAGTTTACCTTTTCCATGCTTTTGATGATTCTTCCACTAACCTTCATAACGATTACCTGACACAAATTTATAGGTTCCTTTTCCATGACGTTTATCATTCATAACCTCACCTTGATATTCATCATCATTTGAGTATATTATATGTTTTTATATCTTCTAGTTTGCTTCTTATTTTGAAGATTCTCCATAAAGAAACTTCAAAAGATTCATAATAATAATTCCTATATAAATATCCTAAAAATGTTCATAAATAGACAACTCTATATCATATGCTAATTAAAGATGTAATAAATAAAACATTTATTAACATGTATAAAATAAATGAAATCAAAACTAAAAGGATAAAGAGTTTCCTACTTGTTTGTCTAATTACTAAAAAAAGTCTAATAAACTATAAATAATATTTAATACTTTTTAGTTCATTGTTTGGATTAAAAAGTGAGTATGTACTAGAGGATGACGATTATGAGACTGATTCTTATTTCCCAAATAATCGTTGTGTGATTTAACTCTTCATAAATGGAGAGTTTAAAAATGATGAAGCAATTTCATCAAGATTAAATACTTTCTTTTCAGTATTATTATTTAAATCTTAAATCTATATCTATTATTATTATTATTAAATTTTAGCACTTGACACTTAACCATTACCAAAATGAGTAGAATGACAAGGTTAAAATAATTTATTTTATGGAGTATTGTTAAATGGATTTAGAGAACTATTCGCTATGTTGATAATTTATTCTTCTTCTTTCTAACTATTATTAGATTTGTATTATTCCTTATCATATTGAATTTAAGATTTTATTTTTGATTAGACTTGTCTCAGATGCTTAGGTACTCCTACACTCATTGGAGTCTTATTCTCTTTACTTATACTTTTTTTCTTTTCCCCTTTAAATTTTGGAGAATTTCGATTATGCAAACTGTCAAATTGACTTGAATGATGAGATGATCGTTAAGTAACCTATCTTGCACTGTTATCACGGTTTGATAAAGGTTGAATTTCTGTTTATGAATTATTTCTTGGTAAATACTTAGGAATTATAGTATGTTAATCAATTGTTTGTTTTCTTTGAGGTAAATGTTAACAATCATTATTGATTATCTAATGGGGAATTTCATTATATTGATTCCATAATATTGATTTACTAAATAGTAAACATATTATTTTACATTTCTGAATCATCTAGATGATGTTTAAAAGGTACTGCCTTTTTGACATTTTATTAAAGTGGAGTTTATTCAGTGATTTTTGGTGTAACTTTTGGAGGCATCAATTTTGGTTGACTATGATATTTAATCTGTTATTCTGGTTGAATATGCTTCTCTAGAGAGAGAACCTTACTTCTCAAATTTTTTAATTCTTAATGAATAGACTTTTCTTTGTATGAATCTATATAACAAATCAAATTACTAGCTAACAATTTGATTGCTTCCTGATTTATTTCTTCTAATTTTTGTTTAACAGACCCTATGCCAAGTATGAGAAGATATTTAATCAATTTATCATTCTTTATAAGTTTGTATTCTTCTACAAATTTATTTAGATGTTTCAATTCCATTTATATTTTTAACAGTTAATTTATTAAATGCTAAGGGCAACATATGAACATATTATACATGTAGAGTCATTTAAAAATATTGATCTCTTCAATTAAGGACTCTATTACTTAAGATTTATGATCAAATCTAATGGTGAATAAGCTACTCCTTACAATTATTTTGAAACCAATAATATTAAGAAAAAAGAATCTTGGCAACCAAGTCAAATTGATGAATAATACTTTTAAACTAGAACTTTTATGATAAGATTTCAAGAAGAAGAAGTAGAAATAGATGAAAGTTGCATTTTTAAAATTGAAGTGTCCGCATCACCTCATTATGAACATGAATTCAAATTAATATGTGAATTAATGTGTGCAGATTTGGCTAAAATAGGAGGTCCTCCAAATGAAGAATCCCTTTTTAAATGTGTGGCTACCTTTTAAGGAAGAATCTGTAATTCTTTTAAGGGAGTACATGAATATGTTCCAATTATGTTTGATAACAATCATTTTTGTTAAGTTCATTGTACTGTGAATTCTAATCTTCAAGATTTTAAATTTCGATTAAGTGAATTCTAAAAAGCTAATAGCTCTAGAATATCTATTCAACCAAAGACATTTACAGAATTCCTTCATAAACACACAAATAAATTTACAAAGAGTCAAGAATTTTTTGATTATTATATTGGATAATTGAGATTAACAAGTGAATCACTTTAATAATAAGTGGCTAAACTTTGTGGTTAACTAAAATTATATGAGGAATTATCTAAATTACCTACTATACCTAAATTCTCATATATTCAATATTAAGAATCTTCTATTATAAAAGAGAATATTCATACTAAAGGAAATATATTAATTTCTGATGTTTTAAATTTAAAAAATATTAGAGATTAAAATCTATTATCAACTCTTATTGAAAATGATATTAATTAATATTCTTCAGTACTTTTTGAATTACAAAACTTATTAATTAATATTATACAAAACAATTCAAAGCAATATCGAATATTATTATAATAAGATTATTAAGTTAAAATTAAAGATAAATGGGGAGAAACATATTTTAGAGAAATCATTAAATGTAATTCTTTCTCTAATGGTACTTTATGTCAAAAATAACATTAAGATGTAAGTGATCAAATAAGAAAAAAACCAATTATTATGGAATAACAACTAGATATAATTGATGAGAATTTATTCTCTGATTAAAAATAAGCAACTGTGCTATTTGAAGAAATATATTAAATTAGTTAATCTTTAATTTAATAAGAATAAATTGTGCATTTAATAGTTTTAGTGCATGGATTCCAAGGAAATTCCTTAGACATGAGGTTGATTAAGAATAATCTATAATTAGAATATCCAAATCATCATTATTTAATGAGTAGAGCAAATGAAGATTTGACTGATGGAAATCTCTCTGATATGGGTTAGAATTTAGCTTAAGAAGTCAAATAATATATTTTAGATTGGATCAAGAATAATCCTTTTCGTATCAGTTTTCTTGGTCACTCTATGGGAGGAGTTATTGTAAGAGCTGCCTTACCACATTTGAGTGAATTCAAGATCAATATGAATGCATATATATCATTATCAAGTCCACATCTAGGATATGGTTATAATAACAGTTTACTAATTGATGCTGGATTATGGTTTCTAAAAAGAATGAGAAAATCAGTCTCTTTGTAATAATTAGCTTTAACTGATGCAGAATAAATAGAAAATACATTCCTGTATTAATTGTCAAGATAAGAGGGCTTAAATTGGTTTTAGAATATCTTATTTGTAAGTTCAGCTTAAGATTCATATGTTCCATTTGAGAGTGCTAGAATATCTAAGAATTTTGAAAGAAGTGATTAAGTATCTTTATTTATCAATATAATTAGAACTCTAGAAAATATGAAAAAATGGTTGATAACATTTTTAAAGGAATGAGAGCAACCCAAGTGAGAAGATTAGATGTTAATTTCGTTTTAAATGAGTAAGAATATAACTATTAATTAGAAATCGAACAATTGATAATATGATTGGAAGGTCAGCTCATATAATGTTTTTAGAAAATAGATAGTTATTAAGAATGTTGGTAACATGTGTAGATGATATATTTAATTGATTTTTAATTTTTATTTATAATTAATAGTAATTTCATTTATTAATGATCAGCGAATCAGTTGAAAAGTTCTAACTGTCTGCAATTTTAATTGTAGGTGTTAATAACCATCCTGGAGATTATTGTTCAAAACAATTTTCATTAAATGATAATTAATCCACTATGCTATATTGTTATCTAAAATTTTAGGCAATTAAACCTTGATTGATTAAAATAAGTAAATCTAAATATTACTATATTTAAATTTTTAAATCATTGAATGTTTTATTGTTAGTCAATTAAGATAGTGCATTTAAAAAATTCTAATTATGATTTGCTAACAATTATTCATATATATTGTTATTATTTTCTTAAACATAAGTAAATAATGTAGAAGTGGATTAGATTGATTATTAAATAGAGATTGCTTACCTTGGTTAGAAATCATTAATATCAACGGATTACATTTATGAGAGCAAATCATTTGTGTAAGTGACTTTTGATTGTACAAATTATATCAATTATTCCTCATCTTGAGATAGTTGAGTACATTATGTAGTTTAATCTTATGTTATTAATTCACATTAAGTGGATTAATCTTTGAATATCTTAATATTTTATTCAATTTTATTTTCATTGGTTAATTGTGTTTAACATTTGATTTTATTCATATATGTATTACTGTTGGCATTAAAATTGATAACTTCAGGAGTGGTGTTGAGGTGTAATTGTTATTTGGGGATGGATATCTGGTTGATAAATTAATAATAATTATTCATTTAAATGAGATATTAGGAATAAATTTTATTTTTTATTAGTGCTTGCACATTAATCTATTTCGCATATGAAAATGATTATGATAATATAAAAAATAGATACAGAGGAGTTATAGGATCAATAATATTTATATGTATGATAGGTTCACTAAAATCATATGATGGTCCAATAAAAAGTTTTTAAGGATATTGGAGATTTATGTTTTGGCTAGGAGTATGTTATAATGCTTTTTTGATATTTCTGATATTCTAAAATGAAAGTGAAGCAAGATAATTGATGAGATTGGGTGATGATAGCTTAGGAAGATCGGTAACAAAAGATATGCACACTTATGATGATAATTGTGAGTTTGAAGTAGTTAATATAGTGGATAATTTGGATCATTATTTCTTATTGCATTGTTTAAATTGGTTTTTATTGGCATTCTTATTGAGAGATGCATGGTTATTAAATTTCTGGTAAATATTTGATGAGGTGATTGAACTATCTTGGTAACACATATTACCTCATTTTAGAGAATGTTGGTGGGATCATGTATTACTTGATGTATTGATTGGTAATACTTTATTTGTGTTTTTGGGATTATGGGTTAGTAAGAAATTAGGAATAGAATAATTTGATTGGTTAGGTAGAAAGGATAAATCATTTACTTAATGGTTGGTATGGCATGATCATAAGCATTTTGGAGCAGCATTTGGTACTTGGTTAGCAGTAACAATAAATTTTTTGACTGGATTTTTCTTAATGAATTAATTATGGGTACCACCTAAATGTTGGATGGTATCATATAGATTATTTGTTTGGTTTGGAATGGGAGTATTAAGTTGGTAAGAATAATGGAATGATTTGAAAGGAAATACAGAATAATCAGGTAAATGTAGATATTTAGTTGTATGGACTCTTTTTGCAGAAACATTTATTAGTGTAAAGTTTTTAAAGGATGCTGGAAATATATAATATGTAGATACACCATATTATATATCTATACCATGGATAGGCACTATAATTATAAGTTTAGTAGTATATATAATAATGAGAATGAAAAACAAGAGAGTGTATAAAGTAAAGGTTAAATGAGTATTAATTATAAAAATAATAATTAATTATAAATGGATTATTGTATTAGAAAGACAGAGATGACTGATAATAAAGAAGATGATGGTAAGAATAAATGATAAATTATAAGTTACATTTGCTAGTTATGAATGGGAAAATATTAAAGCAACTACTGCATCATAATTGCCAACTTGTAGGAATTGTCACACAGCTACAACATTTAAACATTATATGATTATATTTGGTGGGAAAGAAGGAGAAGGAAGGAAGAAGTTCTGTAATGATATTCATATTTTAGATTTAAAAAGATTAAAGTAATGCATTTATAAATAAAATTAGTTGGACATCTTAAATAAAGGTAATTGGATAGATACCAGATGTAAGAATGGGACATAGTGCTTAAAATTATTATGATAAAATTGTCTATTATGGAGGATGGAATGGATATACAGTATTAGATGATATTATTATAATGACTCCTAGTGAATAAATGAATATTGTTTGCATAGATTGGTAACATTTAAAATCTGAAAATGTTCCACCAAAGAGATAATTTCATACTGCTAATATTTGTGGTGACTGTATGTATATATTTGGAGGAGGTGATGGTAAAATGTGGTTGAGTGATCTATACAAATTTGATTTAATTAAATGTTATTGGACTTAAGTAGAAACTACAGGATAAAAACCTTAAGGTAGATTATAACATAGTTCTGTAATATATGAACATAAAATTTATGTTTTTGGTGGTGAACCTGATCGATCTCATTAATTAAATGACTTATATTAATTGGATATTGAAAACAATGTATGGACACGATTATCACCAAAAGGAACTACACCATCTCCAAGAGTAAGTGCTTCAGCTGTTATGATGAATAATAAGATATATTTATTTGGAGGATATGATGGATAATAATGGAGAAATGATGTTTTCATGTATAATATCACAGAAAATTAATGGGAATATATTGTAATAAACTATTAAGATAATTAATCTAATTTTCGAGGTTAAACTAAAGATAGCACATCTTAATAATCATCACCTCCTAGACCTCGATGTAGACATTCAGCTATTGCTTATAAGAATACCATTGTGATTTTTGGAGGTAATGATAGTGAAAAATCATATAATGATGTTTACATGCTTAAATAATAGTCAATCATTAAATTGGCTGAATCTACACTTAAAAAAGATTATTCTAGCATTCTATTTTCTTCTATTTTGAGTGATATAACATTCTTTATTGATAATCAAGAGATTCATGCACATAAAATTATTTTGGCATCTCGTTGTGAACATTTCAAAACCTTATTTTTAAATGAATAATTTAATTTAGGAGATAAGTTGACTATCACTGACACATCTATTAATGTATTTAAAGGTATTTATTTAATATTATTATTATTATTATTTTAGCAATTTTACAGTACATTTATACAGATGATGTTTTCATTGATTAACATATTGCTTATGATTTATTAGCATTGGCTGATAAGTATATGTTATAGAGACTTAAGAATTTGTGTGAAGATCATTTAGTAAATTATTTTAATATATCCTTTGTTTAGATTAAAAATATTTCCTTAAAAAATGTGATTGATGTTGTTAATTTAGCTGATAAATATTCAGCATAAGAATTGAAAGCCAATGCTATGATCTTTTTACTTGATAATAAATAGAAGATACTGAATACATAAGATATTAATATGCTATCAAAAGAGATATTAATAGAATTGTTAAAATTTACTAAATGAATATATTATAATCATATAACTATCAAGTAGTTTATCATCATGGCCAAAATCATTAATTATGGAATGAATAACCATTTCATTCTTAACTTGGCAATAATTATAATTGTACTAATCAGGTATAAGATTACCATGACTAATAAAAATATATTATCTCCTCCATTTATTATATTTATTATTGCTACTGATGATAATAGGAAATGAACATTTATCAAATAATTTATTTTCGGTCTAATAATTTATGCAATTGATTAATTCTTAGACTATTCATTTCAATTCATTACCTCAAGCTATTATTACTATTGTTATGAAAGATCTTCTTCACTTTTACATTACTATTATTCTTCAGCCTCTAATAATTATATAATATCTCACCTTCAATCACAAATTAATTTCTTGGTAAATTCTATGATTTATAGCTATTCATTCTAATCTTACGATTCTAATGTACATTCTCTTTCCATTTAAATTTTGACAATATTGCATAGCCAAATAATACTAAACTACTCATTAACCAAAAGAATTCAATAATCTAACCTGCAATCATTATATTTTAATTAACGATTGAATAATACAAATACTATCTCATATTCATTTTAAATCAATTTAACTTCTAATATAAAATTTTATACATTTTACATTAAAACTATCTAACCTTTATCAAATTTCTTTTCATAATTTATTTTGAGTATCTAAAATAACATCTATTCATTAAACAAGTTCTAAATTACAATTTTTATATATAATTTTAGAAAATTAGTTGAATAATAATAAGAAAACAACATTTGCTATCAAGTTATATGAAATTTTAACTAGAAATTCTAGAAAGTTTTAGTACATTAGTTATTTAATATTTTAATAGCATTTGGAACATTCTAATTTGATAATCAAAACTTAAAATTAAGCTAGTTAGCAGAAGTAAAAAATGTTTAATGCAAAATGAAATTTGTTGCTGTTATCTAAGAATAAATTAGTTTTTTTTGGTTGTAGGTTTCCCCTTAATATTGATTGATATAATCTATATAAATTTAATTTATTTTAAATGGGACTGGCTTGTTCTTCCAGCAATCATAAACTACACAATTCTAAAATCAACGAAATCAAATTGCCTATTATGATTGCAGAGAATTTCATTAATATCATAGGATAATTAGAATTATCCGACGATATTCCTGATGATCTTCGCTATAATTTAAATCAATTAATTATACTGAGGAGCAAGCTAGCACATTGTATCGTTCGTTTACATAAACGATACTGTCATTATCACTTGACAGAATTAGAAAATGAACTTACAAGAATAATTCATTTTGTAGATATTGTGGTACAAGATGTTTAGCTAGAAGTTTATTTTCCTTTGGTATATGCATTCTTAGTTGAATAATTGGAGATACACAAATAAAATTTGAAATAATTTGTATGATAATGGGAGTGACATTATTATTAAATTAAATTTATAAATTTTAAATAATATTTATACAATATTTACTTGTATAATGTTAACATTATAACAACTTTATGATAGTATACAATATTATATTCTATGTATTAAAGATAGATAATTGGAATTCAATTATAAATTTTAGAAAGTAAATATAAAATTTCCTAAATATTATTTAATATGTTTTAAATTTATTATTATTCTAATTATCTTTCATAATAGATATCAATTACATAACCTTACCTTTCAAACTTTTTCTTGTTTTGATTTATATAAATAAATTCAACATTATTTTTAAATTGAGTTTATATATAAAATTATTATATTTCTAATAATAATAATGAAAATAGATAATCAATTATACAACTTCCTTAAATTTGTATTATTTTAACACTATCAATATATATAATTTTTATTAATATAATAAAATCACACATTGCTATTGCTTTCTAAATAATTATGTTCTACTTTTTTAGATCGTTAAACCTATTGTTCTTTTCTAGCAATTTTTCTAAAGTATGGATCCTCCTAAAAGGATTTCAGTTTGAAATTTAATGCAGCTGAATTTACACTATATTTAATAAATGTTGGGGGAGGCCCATCAAATGAGACCTTTCCAACAAAACTGTCACATCCAGCACAACACAGATCTCTTTCTTCCTAAAAGAATTTTGAACGAGAATTAATACTTTAATGTTTGATTCCTCCAATTTAACGCTATTAGGTAAATGATTCCAGAATTATGCATATCCTGTAGTTGATTTGTATTTATTATCAAAAGAAAATAATTAATTATCACAATGCTTACAGTGATATGTTCCAACTTCTTAATTCTTATTAGATAGATTATTAAATTTACAAACCAATATTCTCCTGTATAAGGGCGTTCCATTCCTTTACCAGCTGCAATCCAATATTAATGTGGAGTTAGTGCTAAACGATCTACTTTGATTAATTTGCTGAATGCTTAATAATATAGACGCATCATAATTAAATAAATTAAATTTAAATAAATTTTCGATGAAGAAAATTCAGATGAGGAAATTCAGTTTTAAATTAAACAATTACAACAATCAGAACACTTACAATTCTCTGTACAATTCTGATTTCTTAAATAACATTCACAATATCTTTTTCTACATTTAGATTTAGAGCAAGAGCATCCATATATTACATCTAACTTAAAAAGAGCCTCCCTTGGAATCCTTCTGTTTCTATAACATTTTTCATTTACATGTTTTATTGCTTAACTTCTTTCAGTATGATTATGCTCTTTATTCAAACATCCATTAAAACATTGACATTCTGGAATGCATGTTTTTCCACTATGAAAGCAACGACAATATCTTTTGAGACATCCACTATTTTTACAATTACAAGGCGATTGAATTTTTAAACTTGACTTTTTTAAAAGTTTATCTTCTTTTTAAAATTTAAATGCTTATCTTTTTGTACTCTTTATCTTTGAAGAAATATTGCTACCTTCCAATTGATCATTTTTCTACAATACTTACTGTTTCTCATTCTCTTCAACCAACCCTTAATTATATTCATTTTGTGATTGAGTTTGGTCTTACTTAAAATAATTATAACAATAAGATCTTCCTGATCTTAGAATCAAAGGTTGTTATTCAGATAAATTAATGTTGGACACCTGTATACTCTAATTTAGTTAATTTTACTCATTAGAATTGATATCATAGATGATTTGAGGGGACCTTAGAAAATCTTAGTATTCATAATCATTTTTTAATTTTAGAAATGCAGGTGAATCCATAAGCATTTCATTTTGAGGACTACTACTTTATCTAAATGGATGCACTTATGATAGATCATTATCTTTGTACATAATTCTCTAATTAATATTAATAATTAATAATTAACTAATGGACCATTAAAATAATAATACAAAGCAAAGAGATTTTGCTGGTATCTTGTCCTCGTAATATGCCAAGTGCTTTTAAATCGCAACCCCCAGACCAGACCATAAATAAACTAGACTCCAATCAAGAAGGTCTTTATTGACCCGACTTAGAGGATCTATGAAGACATTATAGTCAGCGAGTATCTTGAAGAACATTAAATTGTGGTGGAAGCAAATGAAATCGATGTGCCATAACCATTTATTGAGTGGAAAGATTGCCAATTTCCAAATCAATTGAATAAGCGTATATCCCTCAAAGCTTTTTAAAGACCAACTCCAATCCAAGCATCAGGTTTAAATTATTATAATTACTTTTAGTATTTCCTATAATTATGTCTGGACATGATTTAATAGGAATTGCTTAAACTGGATCTGGTAAAACAATAGCCTACCTTCTTCCGGGACTAGTTCATATAGAATCTTAACGTAAAAAGGGAGGCCCAATGATGTTAATACTTGTGCCTACTAGAGAGTTAGCAATGCAGATATAAGGTTTTAAAAGAACATATAATTTTAGAACATATTTGTTATTTTTCTGAAGCATATAATTTGAATTCTGCCTGTATTTATGGTGGTGCTGATAAGAGACCTTAAGAAATGGCATTAGCTAGAGATCCAGATATTGTAGTAGCAACTCCAGGAAGATTGATTGACTTCTTAGATGCTCAAGTAACTAATCTTCACAATGTTACATATTTGGTCTTAGATGAAGCAGATCGTATGTTAGGTATAAAATTTGATTTAATATATATAAAAGATATGGGATTTGAATAGCAAGTCAGAAAAATAGATAGCTATATTAGAGAAGATAGACAAACAGTATTCTTTTCAGCAACTTGGCCAAGAACTGTGTAAACTTTAGCATGTGATCTATGTCACAATGAACCAATTAATTTATACATTGGAAGTCAAGAAGTCACTATTAACAAAAATATTACTTAAGAAACAATTTGTTTATATCAAAATGAAAAACAAGAAGAGTATAAAAATGAAAATCTATTTTTAGATTATTATTTATTTTGGAAGAGTTATCCAATAAAGATAAAGTTTTAATATTTGTTGAAACCAAAAAGGATTGCGAAGACTTGGCCAGTTATTTGTCTGAACATGGATTCTTTTGTATGTCATTACATGGTGATAAAACTCAATAATAAAGAGATTATGTCATGAAAGAATTTAAAACATCAAAATGCAAATTATTATGTGCTACTGATGTTGCATCAAGAGGACTTGATGTTAGAGATATTAGTTTAGTAATCAATTATGATTTCCCTAATTAAATTGATAATTATGTTCATAGAATTGGAAGAACAGGTAGAGCTGGTGATAAAGGAAGAAGTATGACTATGATTACTTTGGATGCAATGGATCCAAGAATAGCCAAATAATTGGTTGATGTATATAAATATAATTAATTTTAGTTATTAAAAGATTCAGAATAGGTTGTAAATGAAGATCTCTATGATTTTGCTTATTCAAGTATGTATATTTTGTTTATCTTAGAACCATATTAAAAAGGAAAGAGACCCAATCAAAGGAAGAAACCTAATGATAAACCTATTATTTAATCCAAAAGTATTAATACCACCAATCCAAATACCTATAAATAATAGTAGAAGCAGTTTAATTTGAAACCTTCTTCTCCTCCTAAATAATCAACATCATCTATGCCCCCTCCCCCAGAATTGAAGAAAGCCTTTTCGGATGCTCCAGTATTTGGTTTTTTCAATTCAAAAAAAGAATGATATATACATATTTAGAGATTAAATTATAGCAATCAGAAATCCTATTATTTTGACATTTTAATCTAAATACTACGTAATATTTATAAAATGTACTCATCAATAATTATATATTAATGGGAAATTGTATTACAGAATATAATAATCGTTCCTCTCTTTCTGATTGTCCTAGAATGGAAATATTTGAATAAGACTTCACTCATAAAAAGGTAGGACATAAAAGAAAATAGTCAAGATTATTAAGCTAAATTTAAACCATTGTTATAAAAGAAGACCCAGAAACTGAATAGGATCAAAATTCATCTTTTGAATTAAATTCATAATTTTAGATACAATAAAGTGCAACCATAAACTTGATTAGGTTGCCATAGGGACTCAAGATGGAAAAGCATCATTAAATTAAATTATATAATCTACACACTCAAAGATACTTGCATTCTCATGCAATTAAGCATGAACACAATAAATCAAATGAAGTAAGCACTTGTAACAATTGCAATTATGAATATGATTGGTGGTAAATTATATGGATGGACAATAAAACCTATGTTTATCATCCTATAACACAATCTTATTTAAAATGTTTACAAACAATAAATAATATGGGAGAAGTAGGTTGTTTACAACATGATATGGATGAATGGGGAATCATTGCAGATGATGAAGAAATTAAATAATACTCAATAATAAGTATTATAATTCTTATATATTAGAACTTAAACATATATGTACTGGACTTTATCTACATACTTAACCATACTAAAGTAAAATTGAAAATCAGCATATTGTATCAGTCTGTAAACCAGAAATGGCAAATGCATTATGGAGAATTACAGATATGCAATGATTTGTTATTTATTTATTTTGCTATTCATTTTTGGTTTTGGCTTAAATAAGTTTCCAGTAATGCCTTGGCAGAGTTATCAAAGATTTATCCTCTGATATCATAAAGTAATTAGATTTTTTTATTGTTTATTGCAACTTGTACTGCAGAACTCTATTATCCAATCTTTATCAATGTTCTACAAGATTCCTAAAAATAAAAAAATTAATACATCAACATCAGGCATCTTCATAATAATTTAAATTCCTCTTTCCTCTTGTTCTGCTTTAATCAATAGTTCTGCTACTAATTCATAGGGTATTTGAATAGATTTCTTGTTCTTCTCTTACATAAATTTATCCAATTCTTCCCAATTCTTCTTATTAATTAATGTTTTAACTCTAGTCAAGTAGATTCTATTAATAAGTAAAGAAAGTACCTACGATCTGGTATCTTGTAAGTTTTAGCAAATTCCTAAGCGAATTCTGGTTTGTCTTTTGTAAAAAATGCTTCCATTATTGAATTAATGGGTCTTTCTTCCATAATGGCTTGATTTGGTTTCTTTCTTCCTTTTTCCAATTCTGATTTCAAATCTTTTAGTATTATGATTTATTCAGCTATAATTCTTTTATAAAATTAGTCTGTTTCATCTTCAGCAAAAAACTTTAAAGCTTGATCTAAGAATTTGATTTTCTCTTCTAAATTTTTTTATTGATAAGCTTGATTTATTGCTAATAACCCACATTCATCAAATTTCTTGTAATATTGTAAATATTTTTACAAATATTTATCATCAAAATTTCTTAAATAATAGATCAGATGAGCCTATGAGATAGGATTTTGAGAGAGAGTATTAAATTTATAAGTTTCATTCATTTCAGTTTTTAAGAATTTCATAATAACAAAATAAATTAAATTGGAATCTTATGAAACTATTGCATCCCCTAATGCTTTTTCATAATAAGAATTATTATTATTAGCTGAAGAAAAATTAGCCATCCAAATCAAAACTGGAATTCTTTTAGACAGACTTTATTCATTGTCCAATAATTTTAAAGCCAATTGTGATTTTCCAATTTCAATTGATTTTTATGCAATTTAAGTAAATGAAACACCTCTTTCTTCTTTAATTTTCTCTTTAATAATTTCACATAATTGATCATCATCTTATTGAATTTCTACTTTGCAGCATGCCCAATGTGTATAAATAGAGGCCCTTTATTTAATTTAAAATTTAAGAAAATTAGAAACTTCAGTAGCTAAATAATGTAAATTATATCTCAATAGCAACCCTATCAAAATATCTGGAATCTTGATTAATTACAATACTTATTCATATGTTACTACTCTTCCACCTACTCCACCACTTCTTCTCAACGAATTAACAACTCTCAAATATCTAGCTGTTTCATTAAAAATATTTGGATCAAGATTTTGAGTTCCCAAAAAAATCTTACCATAATTCCCTGACTTTAATAATTTTATCTAATATTCTGGATTGATTTCAAATTATGCACATTTTACACAATCACTAACAGCCTCACTCAATAGACTTTTACTAGATCTTAATTCATCATCCTCAATAGGAATCTTTTGTTCGAAGGACTCATAAGCACTATAAAGTTAAGCACCTGGTTTAACAGAGAGTTGTTCAAATACATTAATATATGAATCAGGTAATTTCCTTAAAATTTCATTCTTTTTTTGTGTTAACACTCTCAATCCATCATACTCAGATTTCATAGCAAAATGTTAATTATTCATTTTTATTTTTGTATAGGAATCTTGAGATACTAAAACAATGTATTATTACAATTATAGAACTACACAATCATCTCCACACCAAAACATCTTTCTTGGTCTTTCTAAAATGCTGAGATCTTTTTCAGCTGTTTCATCCTTTTTTACATCATCCTCTTTTAAATCTATGGGCATCTGACGGTATTCTGAAGACTCAAAATAATTAGAAATAAATGCAATAATCCACCTTTAACCATAATATTATAACAAGGCTAAATTTTTATATGTTGGTGATAGACTTAACATTTTAATATTTCTTAGATCAGGAAGCTTCTTATCATTTTCACTTGTTATTTTGTCTTTATTATAATAAATCTTCCACTTCTCATTTTCTATTATATGTAGAATACCTCCATCCGGATTGGCAATCAATAATTCTACCTTACCACTTGCTGACTTCTGGGAAGGGATCACTTACCAATGCTCTGGAGATTAAGTAAGATTAGATGCTTTGAATTATTATACTTCAGGCTCATGAGCATTCTGTATATAATAAAACTCAAAGTTCATTGCTATCAATATAAATCCATTATTAACAACAAGTGCTTTTTAAATGGGATTTAACCTGAATTATTCTCCTAAATCATGGTTTTTTTTGGTTCCTTTGAAAGGATCAATTATAAAGTAAATGCCACTTGCCTTTAGTAATATCAAATGTTCATCTTCAAGAAAATCGAATAATGGAATCTAATTTTCGTTATTTTGATTTTTACCCTATCTGCCTCTTTGTATGGAGTTCTTGATATAATTTTACCACTATTAGAAAAGAATACTATTGAATCTTTGAGGATATCATCTGTACGCATTAGTATAACCTAATCATAATTTTTTGTTGCTGCTAAAGGACCACCCCATTTGGCCACAGCTATGTGTTAATAGTAAAAGTCAAGGTACTTTTGTTCACCTGTTATGGGATTGAATTAATGAAACTTATAGTATTTTTTATTTAATTCTTTCCATTGTGTACTTGGATCCATAAAAATATTAATATTAAAAGAGTGACAAGAATTGTGAAAATTGAACTAATGAGAATATAGTATATATAGAATATATGAATAAATTAAATGCGCGCCGATTTGTGAGCATATATATCTGAAATTCAAAAAAAAGAAGAAAAATTTATCATATAGTTTTTTTTTTACCTTTTTGTCCCTTATAATATTATAAATGAGTGATTTAGAAAGTGAGAATGACCCAACCAATAGACAATCAGATAGACTACGAGAAAAGTAGAAGAGAAAGTATAACATGTTAGGTACATTAGTAGGTACAACTTAATGGAAGAAGAAAACTACCGTGAAGAGTAAAATGGAATTAGTAATGAAAGACGGTCTGCCAGAGCGATCAAGAGGAATTATGCAGCTACAATGAGTGAGGAAGAAGAGTCAATGAATGAACCAACTTTAGAAAGTGAATCAAGGCGTATATTCGTTCCTGAGATTGATCAAATTTTGTGGCGAAAAACAGAGTCACATACAGAGACTCTTTAATATTTGGTTAAATACAAAGACCGAAGCTATTTTCATACGGAATGGCTTGATGAATTGAGAGTATGTTGAATTTATTCATAATGGTCAGATCCTTAACGAGAAGAATGGAAAGTAGAAAATAAACAGATTCAATAAAGTGTTTGATAAACGCATTATGGAAGAATTTGAGGAAGTTGTTGATGCTTAATATTTTGATCCAGCATTTTAAGAAGTTGATCGAGTATTATCATGTACAGAAATATTTCCTATTGTTCATCCAAAAAAGGGATCTGAAATGAAAGGTAAGTGGGCAGAGAGTCTAACCAAAGTGATGTCTCATTTACTCAATTTCAGTAGGAATCAAGTTCATTATGGAGTATACTTTTTGGAGAGTAAAGCAATACTTGATTTTGGCACCATAAATAATCGTTTATATTTGGGATAATATAAAACTAATAATGAGTTTTGGAATGAATTAGGAATGGTATTTAGAAGTGGCAATTAAGAATTTTAAGAAAATAGTGAAATGAGATAAATTAGTGATACTTTAAGAGAGTGTGCAATTATTCTTTATCATTAATGGTATGAAGAAGCTAAAAAGAATTATGAATAAAAGTTGTCTTAACAAAGATACATTAATGAGGAAACATACAAAAATAAAGTAAATGATGCTCATAGAAATGATATCATGCCCGAATTGAAGAAGGAAAAAATAAATGAATTAGTGCTTAATGTTTTAAATAGTATTGATGAAAAATAATACACAATTCAAGAGAATTTATTAGAAATTGAATCTATTATCTAAGATAAGTTAAACCTAAAATTAGAAATTAAAAATGAAGATCTTTTTGATCTTGAAGATTATCTTAGATCTTAACTCTAAACCAAAGATGTTGATGTTGCCTAAGAAATGTAATTGGAAATGTTAGATTTCTAACAATAAATGGATAGTGTTGATCTAGATATAGAAGCTTGGAATCCAGGAGATAAATCTTTTGATTGGTTACAAATGGATACTAAGGAAATCTAAATCTTAACTGAATTAGAAATTCAAAAATTATCTAAAGAGCCTGATCGATTATATTTAGTCAAATGGAAACACTTATCTTATTTAGAAGCTACTTGGGAACCTGAATCTTTGATAGATTGTAGATAAAAGATTTAAGAATTTAAATAATTCAATAGAAGTTTAGATAAAGAAACAAGGAATTTGATGATGTAATAAAATTCTAATCACAAAACTCTTGTTGATTTTGAATTAGGAGTTAGAAAAAAGAAATTATCTAATCTTTAAATCAGTGAGATTAGAAATTAATTGTATTTCTTAAATCAAAGAAAACCTCCTCATGAATATACTTAACTTACATAAACAATTTATAAAGATAGAAGATTGTTACGAGATTATTAACTTGATAGTTTAAATTGGCTTATTAGAGCATGGTATGAAGACAGAAATGTGATCTTGGCTGATGAAATGGGATTAGGCAAAACAATATAAACAATTTCATTCTTGAATCACTTATATAATTTTGAAAACTATAGAGGACCCTTCTTAGTTATAGCACCATTATCTACATTATAACATTGGAAACGTACTGTTGAAGAATGGACTAATTTAAATGCTGTCTTATATTATGATTAAGAAAGTAGTGCTGGTAGAGCATTATGTAGGTAATATGAATTTTTCTATACTGATATTAGTATGAAAGGTATTGTACTTTAAGCTTCTGAAATTTATAAATTTTAGATCTTGATTACTAGTTATGAAGTCTTTATGTAAGATTTTTAAACCATATTCATTAATGTTCCATTTTAATATATTGTAGTGGATGAAGCACATAAATTAAAAAATTCAAATGCTAGAATTTTATAATCATTAAAAAAGCTTAGTTGTCAAAGAACATTATTATTAACTGGAACACCTATTCAAAACAATACTGAAGAATTATTTAGTTTACTTAATTTCATTGAACCATATGAATTTTCAAACTTAATTAGTTTTAAAAGAGAATATGGATAATTGGAGACATCTGATTAAGTAGATAAATTAAATGTGTTACTTAAACCATACATCTTAAGAAGATAAAAAGAAGATGTAGAATAGATGATTCCTCCTTTACAAGAAACTATTATAGATATTGAAATGACTACGATCTAAAAACATATATATAAAGCACTTTATGAAAGAAATAAATCAATGTTAGAATAGGGATTTTCTTAATGGGCTGCTAATGCTGCTTCATTAAATAATTTAGAGATTCAACTTAGAAAATGTTGTAATCATCCATTTTTAATTTAAGAAATGTAAAATGATTTGACTAAAATGTGTTAAAATAAAAATGATTATATTAATAAATTAGTTGAGAGTTCAGGTAAAATGATATTGTTGGATAAGTTATTAAATAAATTTAGAAATGAAGGCAAGAAGATGTTGATTTTTTCATAATTTACTATGATGTTATCTATTTTAGAAGAGTATTTAAAATTTAGATAAGTAAAATATGAAAAGATTGATGGATAGATAAAAGCAAGAGAAAGATAGAATGCTATTGATAGATTTAATGATCCTTTGAAAAAGAGAGAAGTATTTCTATTATCTACAAAAGCAGGTGGATAAGGTATAAATTTGACAGCTGCTGAAATAGTAGTAATTTATGATTCTGATTGGAATCCATAAAATGATGTTTAAGCAACAGCTAGAGCTCATAGAATTGGATAATCAAAAGAAGTCACTGTTTATAGATTAATTACTAAAGATACTTATGAAGCAGAAATGTTTGAAAGAGCAATTAAAAATTAGGATTAGATTAAGCTATATTTATGAGTGGATAAATTTAAATCATGTGAAAGTACATTTAAAGGTAATAAAAATGATAAAAAGATGAGTAAATAAGATATGGAAGTATTATTAAAGAATGGAATAATAGGTTTAATAGGTCAAAATTAAATTGGAGATACATTTTATGAAAAGAATATTGATGAAATATTAGAGAAGAATTCAAGAACTGCAAAATACTCTTTAATTAATGGAAGTTACACTGTTTCAAAATAGTCATTTGTTTCTGAAAAAACAGATAAATCAATAAATATTTAAGATCCAAATTTTTGGAAAATAATATTAAAAAGTTAAGAAAGTAGATGTTAAAAGTTAATCAAATTGTTTGATATACATATGTCATTATAAGAATAGAAAAAATATATGGAAGAAGTTGGAGATTGTGTTAATTCATTAATAGAATCCAAATTAAGTTAATCTAATTATAGTACTGATGATGAATAAATATTAACAGATTTGTTGAATAAAATTAATTCATCTAATTATGCCAAAAATTATAGAGAGTTAGCTATGAATTGGATATATGAATTAAGTAAACCTTCTAGAAGAATCAAAAAATTAACAGATATGGATTTAGGTAGAAAATAACAAAGAACAGTTGAGATCTAAGGTGAAGATGCAAGAAGATTAGCATCTAAAACTAAAGAAGAATTAATTAAGAAACTTTGTTATGTATGTGAAAGACCTAATTGTTCTGTCTTTTGTATGGGGCATTGTAGAAGGGCTTTCCATATTGCATGTAAAGATCTATTAGAAACAACAGAATATATCAATATTGAAGGACCTGATTAAGATTTTCTTAACAATCATTCATTTCCAGAACTCAATTGGAGCGAAGAATAATTGAAAGAAAATGTTAATATTCGATATTCTTGTCCTGATTGTAGAAATTGTTTAGTAGTTTGTTTGTTATGTAAAACAAAAGGAACATATCCTCCTGAGAAGAAATAGAAAGAAGAAGTTATTGCTTCATCTGATGAAAATGATCCTCTTGAAGATAATGTAAGGAAGATTAAAAATAAGTCAACTATTTCAAAATGTTCAACTGCTAATTGTAATAGATATTTTCATTTAAATTGTATATAAGCTAATCCATTATCTAAAACTTTAGATTCAAATGTAGAATTATTTAGATGTCCATCTCATGTTTGTGTATTTTGTAAAGTGAATTCTTCAAATACAACAACAGCCTTAATCCATTGTGTTAGATGTTGTAGATCATTTCATAGTAAATGTGCACCTCCTGAAGTCAAATCTAAGACTTAAAAGATTGGTAAAAAGGTTATGATCTGTGATTTATGTGCTAAGTAAAAAGAAGAAAGATTTGAGGGAAAGATGATTGTCAAAATCTCAATTAAAGGATATTAAAAGAAATAGAAATAAGCAAAATTAGATTTTAAATAATTTGGAACTACAGCAAGAACCAGAAGAATTTATGAGAAGAAAAATGAAACCATGCCTAATGATAGACGATAATTGGATTCCAGTAGAAGCAACAGTCCAGAAAAAATTATTAAGAAAGTCTAAAGAAAACAATTCAAATCAGATATTCATCCTTATTCTTATGAAGAATTGGGCATCATTCCAGTCAAGTATTTCGATTATTCTAAATACACTAATGTAAAATATATCTTCTATTAATATAGGATTGGTGTAGATATTGTGGTGCAAGATTTGCATCTAATTTTACCAAAGGTCCTTGGGGTTCCAGAACTCTTTGCACTATACATTATATCAATTGGGGATAGAAGAAGCAATTAGATCTATCTGAATATATTGATTTGCCAAAGAATCCTATTAATAGGGATGATCCTACTGAACTCTAATTCCTTTAAAGGTTAAAATTGTTTTTATTTTTTAGATAAAAAGCAAAAGATCCAAACTTCGACCCCAGAAAAGAACTTAAC
Source organism: Paramecium biaurelia (assembly GCA_000733385.1). Taxonomy (NCBI): domain Eukaryota; phylum Ciliophora; class Oligohymenophorea; order Peniculida; family Parameciidae; genus Paramecium; species Paramecium biaurelia. The sequence goes on from JPFL01000007.1 coordinate 375,308, forward strand.
ATCTACAATGATGAATAGTATCAAATATTTAACAATGACTGAATCAAGTATAATTATGACAAGAGCTGCTAAATTTGGTTCTCTTATAGCCACAATTTTATTTTATCTTATATTTATATATTTTTCTCAATTGTTAGCAAGGTATGCTATGAGGTCAGCTCTTTCTTATTCATTTTCAAGACCAGCGAAAGCCATCTTTGTACCTACAACATACTTTGAGGGATTCTTCAAAAACACAAACAAGTGCTTTTCAGACCAGTTGAATCCTGCACTCTTCATGCCCTTAGAATATGGGAATTGAGTTGATCCTGACTTTCTTCCTATAATTCCTCTAAAATCATTAAATAAAGAGTTTACCCTAAAGTGGGTGCTGATGCAGTCTTATCATCTCCTTCAAAAGCGTGACAGGCAGCACATTATTAATCAAAGATATCTCTTCCTTTAGCAGCATCTCCATTTGGAACTGCGACATTTGGCTCTGCGATTGTTTTCTTGGGAGGCATATCTGTAAAATAATTTAATTTTAATTTAAAAATGATACGTATACGCATTGGTATATATACAATTATGAAGAAATAATTTTTATGTGAACTAAAGAGGAATGAAGTATAGTATTATTCTTCCATTTACTCTTAAATAGAGTAATAATGTAAGAGAAAAATAAAATTATTTCATTTCTAAATTAAATTCTTTGTATTAATTATGTATGGAATCATTAATATAGTATTAATTGTTCTTATGAATCATCAAATATGTAATGGTTTTTGTTTTTTTAATAGATTAATTCTAAATTCAATACTAATATGCCAATAATCATTAATTGAATAATCCTTTGATAACTTTTATATAAGTGACAAATAGTTATTAATGCAAATGTAACAATCATTTATTATGATGAATTATAAAATAATGAATAATATATCAAATTAATTCTCTGATGCTTTTAGGAAATTCTAGAAAAAAAAGTTCCAATCTATCATAAATGTAATGAGTAAGTTTAAGTAGATATTTAGATTTCTCATACATTTTAATAAACTTTATATAATTTCAAGATTTAATAATATAATTATAATTAAGAATTATAATTATAATTATTAAAATAAGAGATTTCCCCTATATTTAATATTGTCATTAAATTCATAATTCAATTAATAAAGAGTAGAATTGATTATAAATTGCTTTTATACTAAATTATAGATATCATTATTCATCTCTTCATGCATTAATTAAATTTTTTATTCAATTTCAATTAAAAGCTATGGTATTCTGATTCCAGACTTTTTAACATTCTATTAGTGATTCTAAATTTTGATAGAATCGTTGTTTTTATTGATACATCATCTTTAATAGATTTATCAAATTTCTAAATATATTAGATTAACTCTTTTTCAGTACTAATACTAAATATTTCTGATTTAATCAATTGTCCTAAATAATGAAGTATTTCATCAAACTCAAGATTTAGTATTTACTATTGAATCAATGAAAATATATAAAATGTCGCTTTATAGAATCCTAATTTATAAATAAATTATACCTTTCCATTCTTCTGCTAAAAATAGATCCCAGATCACATTCAATAGAGCCGATCTTTAACTATATTAAAATACATTTGAATATAAAGTAATGAACCAAGAAGCAACATAATAAGATGCATCAATTTTCTAGTCCTTCAAATGCGAAGATAGTTCAGGTAAGAAGATACAGAGCAATCTTTCAAAAGCATAAAATCCAGTTTTCTAAATTTTTATTATAAATTTTACCAATTTTGAAAAATCATTGATATATAACTCCTTAAAATAAAGATTCATCATTCTATCAAAAGCCTTATATGCTATTTCTTAATCTTAATATGTTAAATAAAGATATCCTGCAATATAATTCATGCCTTAACAATATCCAACTTCTTAATTATAAAAGGCGTAAATTCTTAATAAACTTTAAAGAACATTTGAATTAATTTTATCTTTATGAATGTGAAGACTTCTCTAAACATCTAATTTAATTGTTTCTTCATAGAGATTATTAACATCCATTTCAATTCCTACTTTAGTTTTCATTTCAACATAATCAATATTCAATTATTTCAATTTTAAAGCTTAGGACATTAATCTCAATCTCAATTAATGAGTAGATTCATCTGAAAGCACCTAAGAATTTCCTAGATAGAATTTCTTAATTTTATGTTTCAACTATTTATTAAAGTTACTATTGAGAGTAAGTACCTTCTATGGTTAATCCTAAATAGATAAAAATCTAATAATTAAATAATTCTTACTTTAAACAAGCTCCACATCCTTATATTACTTTATTTTCATATATATATAATTTATTTCTCTCATATTTCTCAGTTTTGTGAATTAAAACTACTTTACCTGATTTAAAATACTTCTTCCATTAAGAATTATGCAAATCTTCCTATTTCTCCAATAACTTAACAACATGATCTTTATCAATATGTTATTATTATGATGCAATTTAAATGATTATTTCTGCAGATGTTTCTGATGGCAATTTTAGTGAATAGATAAATAGATTAATTTCATCTAATATCATATAGCAAATTTCACTTTCATTTACTTCTATCATATTAGATTATTAAGCTCCAAAATTCTTTATTATTGATAAACCTTTTCCAATAATTCTTGCTCCTTTTTTTAACATAGTACTTTAGGTTTATTACATTATTGATTGGGCTTATTTTCTCTTTTCATCAACTTTCTTGGCACTTATAAATTAAAATAATTCTATCCATCTATCAACCTTATTCCATAAAGGAATATCTGATAATTATGAAGCTATATTTATTCTCTCCTTTCCATCCATTCTTACAATCCTAATTGCTTTTAATAATAAATCATAAATATCTTCTGATTCATAAAGTTCATTTAAATCAACATAATTTAACCAATGTCTAATTAATTATAATAATTCCATAAATTATTCAGTCGTTAATGTTAAATAGAATTCTATGATACTAATAAAATTTACTTGCTTATTTTTCTTGATATGATTTAGTATGTAATTTATTCAATTGATTTATAAAATAATTTCTGCCAAGCGATTTCTAAAGAATTTACTTTATTTTTATTATTTATTCGCATTTATCTGATAGATCAATTTAAAATAAAGATAATAAATATTTATCCATAAGCTTTTTTTCTTCTTCTGAAATTTTATCTCCTATAAGAGTCCATTAATTTTACGCCTATACTGGATGAACTTAATCATGACTTTGATGATTCTTTTTCCATTATTCATAACTTATAAATTCTTCAAATGAAAATTTAAAGGCTTTGATAATTATTATAAATTCTTACCACCTTCTTAAATTTGCATTCTTTTTTCTATCAATTTCCTAATAGGTATTTTAGGGTCTTATTTCAATTTAAGCTCTAAATCTGATATTTTCTCTTCAAATTACGATTAATCTTAATCAAATGGCAACAATTTCAAAAATGCACTAACAGTCTACTTTGTAAACATAATCCTTTTTTATATTTTATATTTTACCTACTCTACTCATTCAAACCAACATTTGTATATATGGAATCCCATTCTTATTAAAATAGTTTCCATCTTTCATTAGTTATTTATACTAATTTCTTATAGTCTTTCTCCATTCCATCAGCCAATTCTTATATTCTAAGAGAATTGTTAAATTATTTTTAAAAATCCTCCTTTGTTGCATTTCCTTTTTCTATATGATCTATCATTTATTATGTCTATTCAGATTTCTACTCAAATAATTTCATTAATTTCCAATATTCCTCTTAAGTTTTACACATTTCTTTTCTTGCTTCCAATATTTCTGATACTTGCCTTTTGGATTCACTATTCAAACTTCTATTTGTTTATCTGAAATTCACAACAAATTAAGTGTAAGGTTCAGCAATTTCACTCTTAATTTTCTAAGCTGTATTATCCCAATTTTATGATAATCTTAATAAGTAATTGCTCACTTATTAATATAAGCAAACTAAAATATCTGGTTCATTCCCACTACTTATTTAAGAATGAAACTTTTGTCCAATTCTTGAGATTGCTGAACTAAATTCATGGAGGCATTCAATTAATTCTGCGAACTTCAATATTTTCATATAATTACAATCTTCTCAACTCCTGTTACATTCTAAGTTAACCCAACCATATAGTCATAAAGCTTATGTTACTGGAGATTATAGTACTCAATAGTAGGATTCATCTTAATTAAATATATTACAAAATAAATTCAAACTAATAATAAAGAATTCCATAATATCTAATGCAAATAAAGGAATTAATTATCAAATAGAAATGTAAAGAAATTTATTTATTTAATTTGATACTAATAAATAAATATTTGAGGCAAATTGATATTCTTGCTTATAAATGAACCAAAATTAATGTAAAAAGAAAAAAGGTATTAAATGATTATTTTGTCTAAAAAATAATGTTATCATTGTATAAACGCCATAAATAATGAAACTAAAACTAGCTAACCAAATTTATTCTAGGTATAAGCATCGTTTGGTTTGGCTATTATAATTATAATAATAAATACTTCCAGTAGAGGTTCCTGTGGTTGTACCTGTTCCTGTTGTTCCAGTTGTTCCTGTAGCTGTTGTTCCTGTCGTTCCTGTTGCTCCAGATGTTCCTGCAGTTGCTGTAGTTCCTGTTGTTCCTGTAGTTCCTGTTGTTCCAGTTGTACCTGTAGTTCCAGTTGTACCTGTAGTTCCTGTTGTACCTGTAGGTGTTCCAGAGGATGCAGTTGAGGTAGTGCATAACGTACATTTATTTGTGGATGTAATCCAATGGTAGTTTTTTAATGTACTTGAGTAACATTTTGTTTATGTTAAGACCTCAACTCCTGAAGCTTCCTAACAATTTCCATTCCACTAACATAATGTCAATTTTTAATTATTCCATTAAGGAATGGCAGTGCAATAAAATTCGGTAGTGACATCAGCACAAGTTTTAGAAACACATTTTTTGTCAATAGTGTATTTACATGAAGAGTTAAGAGTGCATAAGTTTGGATCTGATTATCCATCTTCACAAGAAGTGTATTTGATGGGCATGCATTCTGAAATTTTAGTCATTGGATTTATTGTCCAAAAGCAAACTTGTGTTGAGCTTTGATATCCTTTGCAGTCTGTCTTATTTGTTATTTTTTAACATTCAGGCACATAAGTACCAGTTTTACATGTGTATCCATTCGATGTATGTTAATCTTCAGTGCATGTTTTATCTTTGGATTAGCATTATCCTAATCCTTAGACTGAGTAATCAGCACATTTTGTAAAGTCTTTACAATTTCCATTAGAATCCAATGCACATCCTTAAGTTGAAGCGCATTGATCTTTCAAATCAGCACATGATTTTCTAGAACATGTTTTAGCCACTCCATCCCATGTACATTGAATGTTGAATTTACATTCTGTTTCAACCACTAATTGATTGCATTTACATTGGCCATCATCAAATGTAAATGATGCTAGCGTTATGCTGAGAATTGCAAATAATAACATATATATTAAATAAGATAAATCATTTGAATGAAGTTTTAAAATATCTAAATAGATATTAAACATATGTTTAGATTATGTAAAAATACATAATCAAAATCAATAGTTATTTTTATTGAATTTTTAATTATATATAATTATTACAATAATTAGATAAATGAAGAAGAAATTGTAAAAAAGAAGTTCATCATCATCTTCTTCCACTTCTAGGAGTAGAGAAATTGAAGTAATGAATTAGCGTTCTAAAGTTTCATACTAAGAGTATTTACTTCAAAGAAAATAAAGAAGAGAATCCATAAAAAAATCAAACATTTGGCAGTTCAATAGTGATTCAGAAGAAGTTCGTAGAGGTAATATTGTTATAATATATTCAGACTTGGAAACTATGAAAGAATAAAGAAGATAACAGAGATATATTATTGAAGAATAGATGAAATAAGAGGAGGATAAATTAAGGAGAGCAAAATTAGATGCCATTATGAAAGGAGAACATTTATAAAAAGTACTTCCTTCTAAATCATAAGAAAGAGAATAACAATCTTAACAAAAAGAAATTGTAATCTAAGAGGAAGTAATAAACTAGCAAGAAGAAATTGATTAGGAATAAGATGAAGAAGAATAATAGTACTTTTCAAATATATTCTTAAAGTTACTCAGAAACTGACTCTGATGATTCATTTGCTGAGAAAGTTAGGAAATTAAATGAAGAAATGTAGAAGAAAAAAGAAGAAAATGATAAATCTTGTTAAATAGGTCCTATGCCTCTATTATTTGATAAAAATTTACAGCATAGAACCAATTATGGCAGTCAGCTATTACCAGGGGAAGGAGCTGCAATTGCTTATTACATTTAATCAGGAAAGCGTATTCCTAGAAGAGGAGAAGTTGGATTAACATCTGAAGATATAGAAAAATATGAAGGATTAGGATATGTGATGTCTGGAAATAAACATAGAAAGATGAATGCTGTTAGATAAAGGAAGGAAATGTAGATATTGAATGCTGAATAGGGTAAGGCTTTGATGATCTTCAACTATGAATAAAAGGTTAAGAGAGAAAAATAAATCATCGATCAATTGTAGAAACAACTTAAGTTAAAATAAACAAATTAAGCAAATTAATGAAAATATATTATATAATTGCTATTTTTAATCTATATTAAATCATCATAAGTTGTATTTCTTTTAGCATTCTTTGAAAATGTCCATATATGGTTGACATCTTGTGATATCTGAGTTAGTTTGTAAGCACTAAAAACAATTATTTAAAATCTTACATTTGACATCATTTGGCTTTCACTCTAACAGGCTTATTATTGCTATTGAGGAGCTTATTGTTGGGTTTATTATTCAGCTGGTTAAGATTGACCTATTTTAAATTATATTTAAATCTACTTGATCCACCCATTACAGATCTGATTGCTTAATGAGCTACTTCGGAACCTGCTCCAAATGCCATACCTGTCATCAAAGTTGATCCAAGGCCTGAAAACATACCTCCTGATTTTGCTGGAGTTTGAGGAGGAGCTTAAACTTATGGAGCTGGTCTTGCAGCTGTAGCTGTGCTTCTTGTAGGGCTAGGTCTTGATCTTGATGATGATCCACTTCTTCTTGGCATTTTGAAAACTTTTTTGATAAATTATTAATGAAAACTTTTTAAGATTCAAAGAACAATTTATATCAGGTCAATTAATAACCTTAAGTTAAATTTTATCAGAATAATTACTTTCTAGATCTTTCTTACTCCTATCATATTTTATTTGATTTAAATATTATATGAACCAGCAATAACGACTAATTTTCTTGTTCTTAAAATATTTACAACTTCTCCCTCTTTAATAAACCTCTTGTTTATATATCTTTTTACCTTAAAATAAATAAACAATGCGATTTATGCAAAAAAAACATTTTTAAATATCAGAGCTGTATAATTCGATCATTATTACAAATTCATTTGATTAAGTTCTTTATGTCATCCTGAGAAGATAAAAAATTAAAAATTAATTTAGAATAAACCTCATAATCAATCAAACTATGAACTTGATCTTTCTAATATTTTAATTAAAGATCTTTAAATTAACAATTAGTTATGATAAAGTAATATTTTTATTTAAAATAGAAATTGCCATTTATAATTTTTTGTAAAATAACTAATATAAATCTTAAGAAAAATCTGGATATTCAATAAGCTTATTTTAGAATATTTATTATCATATAATATATTTAAAATGCAAAATTTAATAACAAGAATAAATAAACACCTTTAACTGATAGCAAAAGAAGAATAGAATGTAGATTTGAAAAGGATGAATCTAGTAAGCTAAAAGGGAATTGACACTAAGCAAATATTTGAATCAATTGCTATTCCAACTATGAATTTCAAGTGTCTAAACTAATTTTTAATGTATTTGATTTCTTAATTGGAGTCATTACTAAATCGAGCATGATGATCAATTTGTTAACAGTTTTTTATATCGACACACAGGTTTGAAAAAATTTGAAATGGATTATTAAGAGTATTAAACTATTCAATACTAGTTTTCTCAATTTTATAATGCCATGCGAAGATGATGACCTTTATACAATAACTAAGAATAAGGAACACTTAGGAGGGGCAAGAACCATCTTTAGTTTGTAAACTAGCCAAGCCTTATTTGATTTATTTTATGCTGAAGTACATTACCATTTCGAGATTGAAAGATCTAAGAAAGAGCTATTCAGAGATTTTGAATACAGATTACTAGTACATCCTCTATGTGAACATAAATATATTGTAAAAGAATAATTATCATAATTTGATTTCACCGATGAAGATTAAAACAGAATTTGGAGGAGACTTAATTATATGCAAAGAAATTGTTATTAGAATGAAAAGTTTAAATGTAGAAACTTTAAATCACTCTTATTTCCAGAAGATTATTTTGAGAATCTAAAATTGATAGGACAACCTGTCTATTTAGATGAATAGGTTTAAAATTAATATGGCAAACCAACTCAATATTCAAAAAATACTAGAAAGTCTAGATTTATTGAATGTCCAAGGAATAATAGATGTTAGTTCTATTAGAACTATGACTTTCTTAAACCATATTAAGGAGATAAATTTATAGTTGATTATAACAAAATTTATAATAAATGATATCTGTTATTATCTAATAATAAAAATTTCAATTCATTCATAATAGACTCCAAATACAATTGCTACGCCATAGATATTTTCCTATTGATTAAATGATGAGAAAGATTAATTACATTTTTAAATGCATATGATGCATAATTATCCCAAGTTGGATCCCAAAGATTTTTTGAAGTTACTTTGCATCCCTATCCTTTGATTTCTCCGATTATTACTTAAACTGCAATTTTAAATCTTGGCATTTTTATGGCTTAAAAATAAGATGAAATTAATCATTTACAATCTCTTACTTTACTTCTGATTCTTTTTACTAATTCTTCTGCCAAATTAGGACTATTGTTTGCATCATAAGTTTCGTTTTTTAATTTATCATCCATGATTTCTTGTATTAACTTTCTCACTTTAGATGGATAAAATCTAATTAAATAGTATTAATAATCACTTTTCTTCATCTTTAGGTTCTACAACAAAAGTATTTGCACCAACAGAGTCCATCTAAATTGTATTTTTATAAAAATATAAATAATTTTATAGTTATTCATTATTTTCAAATTCTTTTTAAATAAAACATATTATTTGTCTAATTTCTATCTATAGTCTATAAACTAGATATCTATACATATTAAATAAATAAATACTTTATATCAGGATTTCATCACTATTCCAAAATACTTTTGTTTATTTTATTTATCTATATTACATAATCATTTTTATTTTAAATCTACTCTTCCAATAATATTAATACCATTCCATATATATCAAAATTTAGCAAATACCATCCATTGTTCAAATTCAAGTTTAAGAATATCTAAACTTTATCTTTTTTATTTCATCAAATTTTTGTCAAAATCACAAGATAATGTAAATTTTGGAGACAATGAAGATTGTGGAAAATCTGCAACTATTTCTATTGAAGTAGTTGTTAGATTTCCACTTTCTGATTAAATGGTACTTTATTTGAACCCATCCTAAATTCTATTTAAATTCTGACTACCTCCAAACTAGGTCAGTAAGGCTTTCAGTGGATTTATTGTTAATGTCATAATAATATATAAGTTTTTCATTTGTTTTCTTTTGTATACTAATTATAATAGTTCTGGCTCTAGGCTCCTCAATTTCAATCAAGTCTTTTAACTAAAATTGCTTTATTAAATTGATTATCTCTTGATTTACTTTGTTTATTTTTACTCAAAGGAATTAGTTTTAAGTTAAGTATCAATACTTTTAATTTTTCCTTTTACTTTTAAAGGATGTAAAATATCAAAATGAAGATATTCTGTTTCACTTTTTTGTAGTTTCCAATTCCACTCTAAAATTTTAAATTTTAAGTTTGTATGATAATTCCTTATCTCCTCTCATTAGTGACAATTCCAATGATATAAATCACTTACAAAAAATCTTCTTAATGACGTGATTCTTGTCTCCTTTACATTACGATCTTTGAAATATTTGTGAATATAAAAGAGTCCATTTAACTATTAAATTGGAGTAACTTTCATAAATATATTTCTAATTTAAAAATGGTATAATATGCATTATTCGAGACACTCCTCTCCACTCTTTGGTATTCGATCAATTTTCTTAAAATTTTGAAATTGTCTAGAATTCTTATAACAGTGTGGGGTTAAATTTAGATTCCTATGAGTATTGAACAAATGTACCTAAATTAATTCCCCTTAATTAATAAATAGTAGTAAATCTTTATCCATCTTTAAATCAAATTCATGCGATCCTAGGAGCCAATTGAAATATAATTCTTTGGTTTTATTAACTTTTACTTCATTTAGATTAGTACTTTTTATCAATTATACTATGATAAATTAATCAAAATTGTCAAAACATTAATGTTTTTGAAAAATTCAGACAGAAAATGTCAGTTTATTAGCAATAAAAACAACAATTCCATTAAATTTTTTAATTAAAATTCACTTAATTTAGTATGCTATTTAAATGGGATACTATAATTGAGAATGGATTTAATATTTTTTAAAACTAAATGATTTCTGGAATCTCTTAATAATCTAAATCTAATTTAACCTCCAACTAAGACGATAGCTCTTACTAAACTGAATTCCATCATCTACCTACAGAAGATGGAATTTTTAAATCTAAACAATTCAGATAAAGAAGAAAAACTATACAATACGGATAGAAAGATCGAAGCAGTGCTATTTATAAATACCTCAAAGAGAAGCAAAAGGCCTTTCTTGATTACAAGCCTCGAGCTTAAATTTCATAATTCTCTGCTGAAGAAGACAGAATTCTAATCTTGCTTGTTAAAAAATTAGGACCCAAGTTCAATAAAATAACAAGGTATTTCTCTGGAAAAACCGTCAATATGATTAAAAACAGATACTATAAGAGTCTAAGATATATTGAATCTCAAGAAATTCCAAAAGAAATAGAATAAGAACTTCTTTCAAACAAAAATGAGTCAAGAATTATTGGTAGAAAAATTCTAAATTTATGGCCTCAACATAAATAAATGAGCTCTGTGATAGAGAATAGCCCTCTCTTTCCAGAAGCCAAGGAAATTCTACACACATTTTTGAGTTCATTTTAATAACTCATTAGCAATTGCAAAAATGATAAATGAATTTTTTATATATATTTTTATATAAAACATAATAGACAGTACAAAAATTTGCATTCTATTAAGATACAAGTTATCTTTATTTTCATTGGCTAAACATATTTTTATGCTTAATAGTCCTAGATATTTAATGTTAATCAAGTCCCAAGTCAATTATGATTAAAAATAATCGTTAAAAATTGAATGAAACTATATAAATATCTATTGCCAATTTAAAGAATAAATCACTAATTGGCTATGATTTCTCATTATTAGAAAGCCTTATACTAACAAATATGAAATGTATTAGAAGCATTTTTAGATATAATTCTCAAAATTTTGTTCTTAGTTACAATTAAAGCCTAATAATTAAAAAATATAAACCTTTAATAAATGGACATTGAATAAATTATATTAAAAAGTCCTGAATAGAAGCTAGAAATTAATTTGATCAAAAAAAATTAAAACCTTTAAGAATTAATTTAATTATAAAGACTG
>JPFL01000007.1:387039-634827 GCA_000733385.1 Paramecium biaurelia
AAAAATAAAATAATTGAATATTATTTTATATTGATTATTAGATTACCAATTATAATTAATATATTAAATCTCGAATCACTTTTTACTATATAAAAAGTTGTATGATAATATAAAAATAAAGCCCATTGTGAAAATCGAAATTTGCCTTAAGGCTAATTCAGTTTTAATCACTAAATAAAATAACTTTATTACTTAAGGTGTATGTGCCATTTTAAAATAATGAATAAAAACATCTAATAAAAACTGAATTAATAACTTATGTATAGAAATATATAAGTCTTATTTTAAAAGAAAAAGTGTTACATATAAATCTGAGGATATAAACGTTTTCAACCAATTTAAACTGCTCTAATTATCTTTTACTATATAAATAAGATATTTATGGTGAGATTGATTAATTAAATTAACATGATCTCTCTCAAGCATCAATTAGAAGACTCATTAGACTTAAATGATTGTGAGTAAATGTCGAATTCATTTCTCTTTTTCAACCAAACTACTCAAAGCTAAGAAACTAATGACCCTATCTCAAAAACTATAAAAAAATAAACTCATTAACGAAGAAAATGCTTTGTTTACGGAGACAAAGACAGGAGCAGCGCACTTTATAAATACATAAAAGAGAAGTAAAGAAGCTATTTGGACTTAAATTAAAAAGCTTAAAACTCTACATTTTCTCCAGAGGAAGATCGAATACTGTTACTTCTTGTCAAAAAATTAGGACCCAAATTTAAAAAGATTACTAAGTACTTCCCCGGAAAAACGATGAATATGTTAAAGAATCGTTATTATAAAAGTCTTAAAAACTCAGAGGCCTCAATAATCCCAAAAGAGATTGAGGAGGAACTTGGTGTAAAAGACAAATACAAAAGAATAATGGGGAAAAAAATCATTAAAATTTGGCCTGAAGAATAAAGGATTTCTGCCATAATTGATAATAGTGAGCTTTTCCCAGAAGCTAAAGAAAGGATTTAACTATTTTTATAAGGTTTTACCTAAATTATTGCAAACTTAATGAAAAATAATTGATTTCTTTTTATATATTAAATTAATATTAAATACAGTTTTGAATTATTTAATGAAACGTATCAATTATGGTTTAAATTTAAGAAATAAGTGTCTTATGTTTCATAAATAGATCATAAATTCACTATTTCAAAATAAATGTGTGATGTTTTTTATGAAAAAGAAAATCGATCTTCTTCACTTGATAAATTAACACCAAATCATTGATTTAGGGAATTTTAATGAAACTTTGTATTCATTAAAAATAACAAAAATATTTGAGAGGGTGGGATATTATACTAGGAAACAAATTGGAAAAACTATTAATTAATAGTAGAAAAAAGAGAATAAAAAATAAGTAATATGTATAATTCATCTAAATGAAAGCGATATCATTCCTCTGAAAATGGAACATCAAAAATAAAATTATGGGCCATAATAAATGAGGCTTCTTTTTGATCTGCAGGAACCATATGTCCAGCATTTCTAACACTCACAAATAATAAACCATCTATTTCCCATAGATTACCAGCATTTTATTTATTTGATTTGAACCATGGTCTCCATTATTAAATAGTTGGTAAATCTATTTATAATAAAATTAGAATTACTTAATTCTTTTTAGAGTTTTTCAATCCAATAGATTGTTCCAGTTATAGGTACTACACCATCGACATCACCACTAAATTTTAGTATTTTTATTCCTTTTGCCATAATTTTTGGATACAAATAATAAGTAGCTCTGGGATCTTTTGTGTATTTGAGAGATTGACATTTGGCCCATTCATCACTTTAAGGATGGATATTTAAATACTAAAAAAATTAAATATTCATTACTTATCTAAATTCATCATCACGAAGATAATGATATAATCCAACAGCATCTGAACAAGGAGGAATATGTCCTTAGATTATGTCAAATGGATCGAATTTATTTTTAGCATAAGGAATTCTTTCACCTTAAGGTGTTTCCACTGGAGGTTAGTAACAAGTCCCATAAATATTATATGGATTGTATTCATAAGTTCCGTCTATGTTGGTTTCTGTTAAAATGTCTTGATATAGATCTTAACAAAATTATTCATTGTTGAATTGACACTTTGCTTTATGAATTTCTATATAATCAGCCAATTTTTGACTAATAAAATTGTGATTTGCAAGAAATTAAAATTTGTAATATGGAAAGTATTTTGCTTCTTTTGTACATTCAGCAGCATCTGTACATCCATTTCCAATCATCATTCCTCTAATTCGAATATTTGATTAGCTATTATCGATAATCTTATTCACTAATGTAGGAATGTATGTTCCAGCATAAGATTCACCAGCTATATATAAATCATTATTTTTATATTCTGGGAATTTACGATAAAAGGCTAATAACATATAATAATTATTTTATGCCGTGACATCATCACTTGTAGTTGTATTTCCACCATCTCTATATGAAAACCCTACGCCAACAGGAGTCTCTACATAAAGCATATGAGCCTTTAATTGTTATTAGAATTGTTTACAAATTTTGCCCAAGAATATTTATTTTCCTCAAAAGTTGATGTTCCTCCTATGAACACAAAGGGTCCATTTTCAATCATTGCTCCTGTAAGAGATGAGCATCCTGGTCCACCATTTAACCATAATATTATTGGAACATCACTTATATCATTTGGATAAAATATGTAATGAAAATGGTGATCAGGAATATCTTCAGGCTCCAAATATCCTGAATATATAGTTTTATTATAAGGAATCTTAAAGTAATCATATTAAAAGGGATCTACAAGATCAGATGGGGGACCACAAAAAATTGTACATAAGCTGATCAATAAAAAAATATATTTCATAATATTAATTATTCAGAAATAAATAAAAATAAAATTGTAGGGAAGAATTTATATGAAAATTGAATTTTTATCTAAATATCTTTATTTTTAAATAAAGGATATGACAAAAAATTTTATCTCAAATTAATTTAATTATAATGATGGGAAATCAGATTAGAAGAGCATTTGAATAATAAACTAAAATTGAGTTATAAATTAACATTGTATTTTAAAGACTATTTAATTTGATGTTAGAATGTGAACTTTGAAATTCTTTAAGATTTTTGAACTCTGTTTTTATCAAATTTAATTTATATTAATTTATGATATGAGGAACTAAATATATCTTTAGAAAAAATAAATCAAATTAATTCATCAATTAACTTTAATATCTATAAATCTAAATAATCAGTTAATGTTTATATGACTACTTTGACAATTATTTCTTTTTTAATCTTCTGAATTTAAATTAAAACATCATTGAATGTTTAATTTTCAAATTTAGGATGATTAAGAAAATATTTAAGAAATTTGAATTGCTTTGGTACTTCTAAATGTATAATTTCTTCAATTGATATCAAATCATATTGAAACTTAAAATCTTTCATTATTGATTCTTTATTTTCATTTATTATTTAATCAATTACTTTATTATCAATTTCAATTATTTATTACTCTAAATCTATATAAGTTTCATTTTTTGGTAATTTTTAATTTTAATAAAATGTTGCCCCTTTCAATTCTTTGGCAATAATTGGAAATATTGAATTTAAAATCTATTAAAATTGATAAGATTATCCATCTTTATAATGAAATTTTATAATTAACTCTATATTTTCTATAATGTCATCTATCCTTCTTGCTCGTTTTGAATTTATCTACGTTAATTCTTTATCAACTGCATCATTTAATCTTTAATTTTGATATTAATATCTTTCAAAAATTTAAATAGATTATTATTAAAAGTGTTCAAATGATAAATGTATTCCTTCATCTAACAAAGATTTGAAAATATCTTGAAGTTATACTTTTTTATTTTAATTTATTTTTTTTTTTTTAAGTTATCTTTCCTTCAATTAGTTCAATGTTTAGAAAATGATATATTTAATTACTTAATTATCATTTCTTTTTGAATTGAAATAATTATCATTTTCATAAAAAGGACAATCATAACCTACAAAATGTATTGAATATTTGAGATTTTATGGCATTATTGTAATTTAATGATTGTCTAATACATTTAACCAAATTCTATCAAAACTTAAATAATTATGTTAAATATTTTATTATTAAAGGCAATAGTATTTTAGATAGATATCTAAACATAACTAGATTTGTTATGCAATAGTAAATCTTATTAATTTAATTTCCTATTTATTAATATTATCATACTTATAGATAAAGTAATTAACTTAATTGAATAGACTTTGAATGATTGATTGAATATTCAACAATCTTGAAATCATCATTTAATTTAAAACAATTAAAACCATCTATTTCTAATATTCTTTTCATCTCTTCCTAACATTTACTATAAGTATATGTTAATTTACTATTATAATTAAGGCCTTTCATTTTTAAAGCTATTTTATTTTTATTTTATGAAATTTAATAAAACTAATTCTTCCTACTCATCATCATTACAAAGCTATTTTAACAAATAATTGGTTTTTGAAAATTTAAACCGTAATGTTAAAACAAGGCCAATATCAAAAAGTTTTTCATTCAATAATTTTTATGAAAGCAAAATCGGCTATATTTTTAAAACCAATTGAGTTTTCTCTAAATACGAATATTTATTTCTTCTATGTTTATAGCTATACTAAGATCCAAAAATGCACATTCTATGAAATTAGAGATCAAAAGGAAAGCGTATTTAAGATAAATACATTTCTTATAAATATTTTAAATTCAAAATTTGTGTTATAGAAAATTTTTCCTTAAAATTTGGCAATCTTTATCTTTAAATGAATTACACAAAATATAATATCCTATCTCTCTCCTTAAATACCATTGATATATAGAATTTTTTTATTTTATTCAAGAGACTATTAGTTATTAATGTCATAATAGAAATCATTTTATTAAATAAGCTATTTAATAAAAAAAAAGGCAAATATATATAATAAATAAATAGAATATTTAATTTTGGATTAAGTGATTAATTCTCATTTGCAAGGAATGTTTGGATAGATAGTGAGTTAATCTTGGAATTTGGCAGTTTAATTTAGAAATCAATAAATATTTTTTCAAATTCACAAAATTGCAGAACTTATCAATAACAACTATTTTGGCAATTTTGCAAGTATTTTTTACCAATTGAGTTTTAAGGATTTCATTATTTCATTTTATTGAATTAAATGGAAATAAAGGCAATATTAAATGGGAGTTACGAGAGTCATAATTATTCTTTCGAATGCTCTCCAATATTCATTTGAGATAAGAGATTGTTGAATGTACTGAATTGTAAATCTTAAATTAATTGATAATTAATTAGAATTAGTATAGAATCAACATCTCAACTTTATCAATGAAAGAATTGGTCTTTTTAACTCAAATAAGTTATTTAATTCTATTTACTTTAATTATAATTTGATTACTACAATTTCTTCAGCATATCTCTTTGATTAAAACTATATATATTCAAAAGTATGAAATTCATTTCATTTAAATGTATTGAGTAATTTGTATTTAATAAATTTGACTCTGTATATTTTTTAAAGATTTAAAAGATCCTTTATATTTTCTTTTTAATTAAATTTTCAACCCTAATAACAATGATCTTTAACAAGTTTCATCCAGGATCAATTTTTCATAAATTATTAACCCTTTTCGAATTCAATCCATAGTAGGTTGACATTTCTAAATTTAAGTTTCTCCTGATCTGGAAACTGAGACAAAATTTTAAATCAGTGTCTTGTTATCATTAATCATAAAGAATAGGCTTCTGTTGTCCTTTTATGTTTAATGCGGGTTCATATATTACAGCAGTAAAGTAGTACATTCTAATAACAATTTAATATAAATGTTTTAAACAATATTATTTCTTTAATATAATTTCATAGGAACATCTAAAATATTAATTCAATAATTGAGGAACAAAGCAAATAAAGAAAAGAATATTGAAAATATGCAAAAATCTAATTATGATTTATAAAAAATTATAAGTGCATAAAAGGTGAGTAAAAAAATTGCATCTTTAATAACTAATCATATTTTTTTAAAAGGAGAGCATAAATTGAATAATTAATTTCTTAAGTTATATATTTTTGACTTTTTAAATTTAATAATGTTTACATTATTATATTTTATGATCAAAACCTGCACATGAAGGATTTATAATTTTTTAAATCTTATATATAATTTAATAATTAGTAAATAGGATAAATCCTTCTATAATTTCTCAAAGAGGATTCACATTTTGTCTATTGAATCCCTTCAATAGTAAAGGGGAAATATGTTCACTTTACCTTTGTAGTCAATATAAAACTTAAACAGATAAATAGTTAATAGAGGAGTGCATTTAGAGGTGCTTGAATATATATAATTAATAATGATATGACTATTTTTCACTCAATTGTATAATACGGTTTAGAATTTTTTATTTACGATAGTTTCAACTTTATAATACATTGTGATAATAGATAGACACTAATGCCAATACAAAAGCCAAATTTGGGAAGCATTTTATATAATCTATACTTTAATCTTTTTGAATCTTCTTTAAAAAAGTAAAATCATTTATTAACACTTAAAAGAAATAAATAATAATATATCATTTGTTAGTGAACCTAATGAATTAAGAATTATGTTTTCAAAATAATAGAAATTAATTCTTTTATTCAAAAAAAAAAAGTGATTCCGACTGAAAAGTAATATTTTTAACATAAATTTAGGTTTATGTTCTGCAGTATTGATTAGATTAGAGTGATTAAAAATATGATTAATGAATATTTGATATTAAATATTTTGTTATAATAATAGGGTATGTATTGTAATAATGTGGCTAAGACAATTTGAGATTATAGTATAGCTGAAAATACTGAAATTTTAACATTAAATTAAAAATTTTTGAGAAGGTGGTTCCAACACATAAACAAAAAGTGTCTTCTTTATCTGTGCCTGGCCTTGAGAAAACCTCAGGCTCTAAAGAGCGAAGGCTTAATTAAAATGCATAAATGGAGGAAGACCCATTATAAAAGAGCAGGGAACCCTTCACATAAATTGGGATTTAGTCGACTTGTAGAGATGCCAAAATCTCAAGATCCTCCAGAATAGCTTCTCTACTGTTTCTGCACTAAGATCAGCCTCTTGGGCGAAGATTATGGTCAATGACGCTTTTCTGGACTTGGTGCCTACTGTATATAATAGGGGTTAGGAGGTAAAAAGATACTAACTTAATGTCGAAGCCCTTTCAAGTAGCCCATTAAGGGCAAGTATCCACCCGTATTTATCCAGAATTGTGAGCTGTAGGTATTAGGGAACAAAAGTAGAGGTGACAATTGATTGTCATACTTATTATTCTTATTGAAATTCCTAAAAAATATTTTATATTTTTTTTCTTTACAATTCATTTTTCTTCATTAATTATGAATTTCTATAGTTATATTCTTTACTAATAGGGATTGTAGCAAAGAAAGTGATTAGATGATTATATAAAATAATCACCTAATAAAATATGTAGAAATAATCACTCCAAGACCAAATATATACAAGAAGCAAAATTATATGGCATCTTTTTGCTCTAGATCTTGTAAATCATCTTTGAACACTTCTGATGATCACTGTTGAAGTCTTTAAACTCATTAAAAATAGTTTATTATAAAAAGTTGGAAAAATGTGCTTATTTTACCCACTTTTTATAATTACAATATTTGTTTAATATTGGAAGAAATGCCTTGAATTACAAAAAAATTCAAGAAATTAATTTAATTACTAGAAATGCACAATAAAAATTTATGAACTGTTTGATAAGTCTTTTAGTTTATGGGAATTTTATTAGTGCTTGCTGCGGAAGTTGAAAAAATTTGGCAAAGAAAAACTTGTTAATTTCAATATTATAAAACGAAGGAAGCCCCTTTAAAAAATAAAATTTTATATAGGTTTTTAAAAAGGTTTTAAGTATTTTTTTTTTCCCACTTTTATCTTGGAGCATTTGTTGAAATTCCTTGGCAAAGTTTGAAATGCCTTATTTTCAAGTTCAACTCTAGAAAAGTTCAGTCTTACTCAAAAATTTTTCCTCTTATTAGGTGATTATTTTATCTAATCATCTCATTACTTTTTTTGCTATAATCCCAATTAGTAAGGAATATATCTATAGAAACTCATAATAAATGAAGAAAAATGAATTGTAAAGAAAAAAAGTATAAAATTTTCTTAGAAATTTCAATATTTCGGCTATAATAATAATATAAATCATTTATCTAACAGGTATAAACATTGGTTGATTGCTTTATCTCCCCTTAGCTATGACAACAACCTATTACCTTTTACATTTAATCATAAATATAATAAATAAATAAATTAATTAAATACATAATTATTTAAGTCTTTTATTTTGGAGATCATTTTTTTACCCTCTGGTCAATCTTTATTCCCATTTTTCATATTCTAATTTAATTTTCTTTGAAGGATAGAAATTCTCTTTTTCATCTTCTGTCAATTTAGTTAACTCTTCCAATTTTTATTAAACAATATCACCTAAATTGATCTTATAACTATGGAGCTTACCTCTTCTTTAACGTCTCAATAAGTATATCTCTCAATTTAACAGCGCCTCTAAATCGTTCTAATCTAATATCATTGGCAATCATATCTGCCATTTTGAATCCTAATTAATAAAATTAAGGTGAATGATATTTTAGATTCACTATTTAAGGATCTGCATATAATGCTTGTTAAAATTCATCTTACAAATTTCCAAAATTTTAACTGAAACTAGTTAAATACCATCATATTCTTATTTCAGACATAATTTTTGTCACCCATCATGGCAATTTCATAACATGTCCTCATTATAAATTTCCATTTTCTGTGTGTGTTTCCTTATCCAGAAATGATCCCTTATACAAATCAACTTCTAATTTACATTCTACCAAGTGATCTTTACATAATATATAGTCTATGTTATAATACATTAAAATATATAAATTTAATTTAATGTTAAGAAATTGTGTACGACAATATTTCTGTTTAGATAGAATGGTTAGCTCTAAATTACACTTAGTAAAAGAGAAAGATGCTAAGACAGATTATGTCTATTATGAATAAAAAACTGTTTTCTCAAAAGAAAAGGGAAATAAGAAATATAAATTATTGGATGTCAAAGTTCCTGATATTAATGTTAAGAAGACTTAATTCTATGTTTTTGATAAAAATACTGTTCCAGTACCAAGGTAATTCTATGACTATTCTTTAGATAAGTGTATACAGCTCCATTAAGAAAATATGTTAAATAAAAGCTCTAAAGAGATGAATTTCTTAGATATAAAAAGGCCTAGACTACAATTCAAGAATAATAAGAAGAATAAGTAGATGAATTATGGGGTGAAAATCCTCCAATCAGATATTTTGAAAGATTAGTGGCAAAGGATTTATTTTTTAATTACAGAAGCCCACGATTTGCTGAATACAATAATAGAAAAAATAATTTCCTCTCAGATCCTTCTGTTCATAGTGAGGTGAAAAATATCATTTAAGAAATTAAGTAGGCCTCTACACTCTAACTATCTAGAAGTACTTCTGTTTTTTTATTTTAGTTTATCATCCAAATTATTTCATTGAAGATCATTATAAAAAAATGCCTGATCTGTTTACTAAACTAAAAGAAGCAGTCAGTTAGGCAAACTTTAAGGAAATCCCTAAAATTGCTTGGATGTTACAAAGTTAATTGTTATACAAAGAAGATATATATAAAATATGGGAAGTTATTGAAAATATTGTTAAACCATAAATTCATCACTACTCTGTTGATGAATTAATTTTATTAAAACGAGGACTAGCAACAACATATCCAAAGGCTGGAAGTTATGAATTACACAACTTAATTTATAATTTAGTCTCATAAGAAAAGTTGAATGTTGATTAAACAATTGAAGCACTTTATGCATTTAGAACATTTAATAATGATAAATTTGCTAAAGTCTTAATAGATAACCTCATTAATTTATTACCTGAATATCAAAATAATCATTCAAAATTGGCTTAAGCTTTTTATTCAATTGCCAATAATTTACCAAAAAAACATTTAAGAGCAAAGTCTTTTGATGTTACATCAAATGATAAATATAGATTAAATGTTATGAATGCTTTTGTAGGTCCATTAAAGGAAGGAAAATATAATATGGATGACATAACAAGGATTCTGTTAGGTATTTCTATCCTAAAAGTACCAAGTATTTTATTTTAATTTATAAAGATTTTAATGATTTAATTTTCTTACTAGAAAACTAATTACAAGAACCAGATGAATATTAATTAGTTCATATTTTATATGCTCTCTCAAAAGGAAATAATGGAATATAAACAGGAACAAATGAAACTTATAAATATTTAGAATAATTTGTTTTAAAGTATTTTGACCAATATGAAAACTTAGAAAAATCTAGAGTAATAATTAATTTAATATTTTTAAGATTTACTTTGCTTACTCAGCCATTTATTCTGAGTTTGCCCAAAATCCTATATTTTTAAATTGGGTCAAAGATAATATGTTAAAATTCTAATTTTCAGAATTATAGAATGTTGTCTATGGTTTGATGTTTAATTAAGTAAATGATTAAGAAATTTGGTCTAATTTCTTAAAAAATGTAGCAACAAAAAGCGAATATGTTCCTTTGGCTAATTATTTCGCTTTGAAATAGGCTAAGTTCTATCTCACATAGTTCTATCCCCATTGGAATTTAAAACCATTTGAAGAAGCTTGTTAAAATGCTGAAAGTATGTTCTTGGCTAATAGGACTGAAAGATAACATTTAGATTAATAAATTATAGATTTTTAAATTGTAATTAATTTGTTTGAATTATTTAGGATCTCAATACTCATTTATAATATGATTGGAAAACTTATTATAATTGGAGTAACACCTACTTTTTCAATATTACACTTCCAGATCATAGAGTAGCTATTATTTTAAATACACCAAGAACAACTATTAATGGAAAACCAAGAGCTTAAATGCAATTACAACAATAAGTAATGGCCACATAAGATTGGAAATTATTGATTTTTGATTAAACAGAACTTTTTTCTATGAAAACTAAAGAAAGAGCTGCCTTCTACAAAAAAACAATTGATGAAGCAATTGAATCATAGAAAGATAAAATGAAATCTTGGGAAGAAGAAAGAAGAGACTAAATCTATGAACAATTATTAATTCAAGCTGAAAATGGTATGACTCCAGGAAAAAGATTTGTCAAAAGAGAAGATCTTATAGGTCTATCAAGATTTCCTGTTTGATAAATTGATGATAATTTATATTCAATATCAAATAATTATTATTTTAAAAATCAAAGTAATTAGTCGTCTAATTGTAATATCTAGAATTCTAAATAATCAGTTAATGCTTAGATGACTACTTTGACAATTATTTCTTTTTTAATCTTCTGAATTTAAATTAAAACATCATTGAATGTTTAATTTTCAAAATTAGGGTGATTAAGAAAATATTTAAGAAATTTGAATTGATTATATAATTCTAAATGTATAATTTCTTCAATTGATTGCTAATTATATTGAAACTTAAAATCTTTCATTATTGATTCTTTGTTTTCATTTATTATTTAATCAATTACTTAATTATCAATTTCAATTATTTATTACTCTAAATCTATATAAGTTTCTATTTTTGGTACTTTTTAAATTTTATAAATTAATGCCACTTTCAATTCTTTAGCAATCATTGGAAATATTGAATATAAAATCTATTAAAATTGATAAGATTATCCATCTTTATAATGACATTTTATAATTAACTCTATATTTTTTATAATGTCAGTTATCCTTCTTGCTCGTTTTGAGTCGTATATAGTTTATTCTTTATCAACTGCATTACTTAATCTTTAATTTTGATATTAATATTTTTCAAAAATTTAAATAGATTATTATTAAAAATGTTCAAATGATAAATGTATTCCTTCCTCCAACAAAGATTTGAAAATATTTTGAAGTTATACTTTTTTATTTTAAGAATTATTTTTTTTTTTAAGTTATTTTTCTTTCAATTAGTTCAATACATAAATAATGATATATTTAATTTCTTAATTATCATTTCTTTTTGAATTGAAATACTTATCATTTTCATAAATAGGACAATCATAACCTACAAAATGTATTGAATATTTGAGATTTTCTGGCATTATTGTAATTTAATGATTGTCTAATACATTTAACCAAATTCTATCAAAACTTAAATAATTATGTTAAATATTTTATTATTAAAGGCAATTGTATTTTAGATAGATATCTAAACATAACTAGATTTGTTATGCAATAGTAAATCTTATTAATTTAATTTCCTATTTATTAATATTATCATACTTATAGATAAAGTAATTAACTTAATTGAATAGACTTTGAATGATTGATTGAATATTCAACAATCTTGAAATCATCATTTAATTTAAAACAATTAAAACCATCTATTTCTAATATTCTTTTCATCTCTTCCTAACATTTACTATAAGTATATGTTAATATGCTATTATAATTAAGGCCTTTCATATGAAAATTTTGATTAATAGAATTGGATTATATAATTATTAAATTCTGATTCTATAAATATAATTATAAGTAATCAAAAGCAAGAAATACATCCATTTGCGATTAAAATTAATATCTACTTTAGATAGATGATTTAAAATATTATAAATTTATAGTGTAGAATTTATGACATTTTCATCTTTTAATATCACAGTTTCTGTAAAATACTAATATTTAAGGGCTGTTATTATTAATTTAGATTTAAAGGCATTAGATTAGTAGTAAGTTATTGGTAAAATGTGATTTTCATTTTGAAGGAGATTGATTAAAATGTAAACAAAGAGTTCAAAGAAATAAATTTCAAGTATCTAATTGATAGACAGATTAGTTTTGATGTTTCCCAATTAGGATTTGATATAACTTATTGTCTCAAGATTTTTTAATGTAGAAATGCTCATAATATCATAATTTAGGAATAAAAAATTGAATACAGAAACCATTTTCGTGAATAATTTTCCAATAAATGATGGATAATCCCAATAATTTTTTACTTCTTTATTATTAATGTTGGTTAAATGACATCACTTAATTACAATATTGGGGTATAATTAATAGGGTCATAACTAAATGTTGTTGTTATGAATTTGAATTTTTTGACCTATTTCCAATACATTAAAATATCATTTCTATACAGACGAAAGTAATTAGTATTTTTCACATTTTCAAATGCATTTGTTTATTTGGAGTTCAATAAATTTAAATAATGCTTACACTTTTTGATAAAAATTAAGTTTAATAGAAATTTTATATATTAGAACATATACAGGAAATCATGTAATTTTACTTAAATTTAGTTGAGCTATTGAATTTATATTCATAAGTTAATAGAATGTAAGGAAGCGTAACAGGAAAATGACTGCTTATGAAAGGAAATGTCTGTTTGTATTTTAAATGATGATTCAATTTTCATTTTATATTCCATAGATTTTTACTTGATTAGACAATAAAACAAGTTTATTCTTAAGATTGCTATGGATTTTGTTTTGACTCTATGCTATACCTTTAATTAATTTTTATAAAAATTCTTTTAGATTAATATATGACTTTTATTACTAAAATTAATTATTAATTTAATTGAAATTTTAATCACAATTTTAGAATATATAGATATTACATTTATTCTATCCCTCTCTATTAGATTCTTGCACATTCCTTATCACAATTTTTAAAAAGTTTAAAGTTTGTCTAATAATTATTAATAGAAAATATAATTTTTTTGATCACACTTTTAGTCTCCAGAACCTGAGGTACCATATAGTTTATGAAACGAGGTTTAAATTTAAAAAAATAGTATTTTAATAGTAATTTTAACATCTAATTGATGTATTAGTTATTCATTAATCATATTTTATAATCAAATGGATTCAATCAAATTTTGTTCATAAGTTTTTAATGTGTGAAAAATTATTTGGGTTTTTTACTCCTTTATAAATCTATGATCTATATCTCATATGCCAGTTATGCTACACTATCTTAGAGTTAAAAATATAGTTTATAGCATATTTCTTGATAAATATCCGACTAATATATATGTACTATTTGATTATACCTTATTATTCTGAATGCCTTTCTAAACTCCTCCTCTTCAGGATCATCAGAGTGCTGTAAAAGGCTACTGAAGATTCTTATGTTTAACAGTTATTTTTTGTAGACAGTAATCTTTTCCAAGAATTTTATCACCTTCAACTAGTCTTTAAGAATTTCCAAACAAAGATTTTGATTCTTACAAGCAAAAGTTATGATACTCTTGCAGTAATTCTTAGGAATGTTCTTAGTATCCTTCTAGTCTTGTAAGACATTCACTTCCCTCTTCTTGTGAATAGGAAGTTTAATTGTTGGAGTAGGTGACCTGACTGAAGGAGGACAATAGTATTGGACAGGCTCTATATTAGGATAGAATGAATGCTCATTAGACATTCTTAATTCTATTTTGTCAGTCCCCAAATGAACCTAAGAATAATAACTACATTGTACCATAAATTCAGTCATAGAGAGTTGTAATACAAAAGGGTACTTTGGTTAATTATATATATTGTTTTAAGCTTATTATAACTTACTTAAGGCTCTCATGAATTTATGAATAACAGTCCATTGTTTTTAAATTGATTTCAAATTTTCGCTTGTCTAATCTAATAGAAGATACTAATAATTTGTACAGAAAGGAATTAATCTTGGAATGTTGACTGGAGCTGGGTTTGTTCGTTCCTCTTATTTAATACCATATATTTTCATTTCGATATAAAAAAACAAATCTTATTATTATATGAACTAATTCAAATAATTATGTATTTAATTGAAGGTTTTGCATTTCTTAGTGAGATCAAATGACCTTCTCAACAATCATTTATTTTTAGATTTATTTGTTTTTAGTATCAATTTAGCTTGTTTTAGGTCAACTTTATCAGCTTTTGATGAGGCCATGTGTCAAATTTTATTCACATGATATTATTAAATGTACATGTTGAAATAATATAGAATTTAATTTCTGATATCAGGATACATAGAACTATTTAAATATTGGCATAGGGGCTTTTTCATTATAATATAAATTCTATAAAGAATAAATCAAATGTTCTTTGTTTCATAATAATTGATTTAGCTTAGTCAATTTAAACTAATACTCATCTAGACTTTCTACCACTATATTAAAAGTTGATTTTGCCTATATAAAATTAAAAAAAATAGATTTCCTATTTAATTATCAAAAGTATATAATAATTAAAATTAATATTAAAATAATATTTATGGTTAATTTATAAAAATTATATACTAGTTTTAACTCAATAAACTAATAATAATCATTTTAACTATTGAGGTCTATTCGAAATCTATCATAATCTAGTAAAATTCAATATTGTGTTAATTCAAGCTGTTTTGCATAATTGTATAATTTTATTAAACCTTAATATTAATTCACGAACATGATATAATAAATTTTAGAATACTTTTAGGGAATAATGATTAAATTAATTTGTAGCGGTTTTTTTAATTTTATTGTGTACAGACATATAACATTCTGTTGAATATCTAATTAATTAATGAAATTAAATTATAAATGATAATGATAATACTACTTGTATAAATTACAATTTTTTTATTTTATATCAATATTGTTAACGCAACAATTATTTAAAAACAATTTTAAATATTACTAATATATAATAATAGATTAAATAGATTCTTCAACTAAGGTTGTATTAATAAATACTCCTAATTCTATCTACTGTAAGATATTTCGAAATTTAATAGAGAGAACTTAATTAAATAATAAGCATAGTTAATTGACATACTGATTGTATAATTTATAATAGTTTAGGTTTTATCACAGTCTAAAATTAGATTAGAATGAAATGTAAATATATAAATAATTATTTGATATCACAAAATTGCAAAAATCTTCACTTGATGAAAGATCAAATTGTAATTGAGATAGGATTTCTTAATACATTAAGAATAAAAGTCATATTGAGTAATATAAAAATCAATATAAAATAGACAAGGTGCCTTTAAATATAATAAATAATTTAGTAATATCAGTGATAATAAATGGAAACTTAATACCATTTTAGATTAAAAATTTTCCATAGAATGTTTGTATAATATTTTAATTAAGTTAAAATGAATATTTACCCTATCCGATATACACCATACTTGAATAATTCTCGAAGAAGACAAAGAGTTATTGATCCTAATAGAGCTAAGAGTTCTTAAGGGATGAGATTAAATTCTTCAACTCAACATAGATGCTCAACATAATAAAGTCCTAATAGAACTCCTAGTTAAGGTGAATTGCAACAATTAGAAGTATAATGAGATTTGTTTTGAATGATAGATTTAACAACAAGCTGGGCCAATTGCACAGGTATTAGTTAATTTGAGTGTGTCTAGAATTATTAATAATTATTTCTGTCAACTTAGATCAGGAGAAGTCCTTCTTTTCGATTGAAGAATTATCATGCATCCGAAATTGTATAGAGTGCTTAATCAACTTCTTAATAAAAAAGATAGAATGTAATTGTAAATGGAAAGTAATAAATAAAATTAAATATAGTTAAAGCAAAGAAGAGAGAATAAATAGAATAAATTTCTTGGGTGATTTGTTACAATAAATGGAGTAAAATGGATAATAAACAAAGCAATCTTTATCTACAGAAATGACAACAGTACCTAAACCAAAATTTGAAATTCTAAATGCAAGAACATTAACTGAATATGAATAAAATATAGAAGAATTGCACTTTTATCTTGTTGACTCCTAATAAAGAACAAAACAATATACCCAAGTTATTGAAAAGCAAAAAATAAATAATTGAATAATAATTGAATAACTAATATATTATGTATGCTTAAAATCATTTAGGAATTCCAGGAGGAGGTGGAGGTGGGACAGGAAGCTATTAAGGGAAAGGTTTATATCCTTCTTATAAGGGTTGACTTGAAATAGAGGGAGGAGGAGGTAAAGGAATTCTTAATTCTGTTGGCATATATCCAACAAATCCCAGAAGTGCTTTTTATGCTAAAGGTCTATTGGCAGCTAATAATCTCTCTGCCTAACTTCCATGCCTTTCTCCTTTAGCATCCTTTTTAAATGCATATTCAACACGAATAATTTTGGTTCCCAAAAATTGTCCATTCATAGCTGTCAAAGCTCCATCACTAGATTCAAAATTATCATAACTAACAAAACCATAACCTTTGGATACTCCTGTTTCAGGATTCCTCATAATCTATTATAAATTGAGAATTCAATACCTTTGTTGATAAAATATGACCAAAAGCAGAGAATGTTTCATAGAGTGTTTTCTCATCTATTTCAGTGTCTAGATTTCCTATAAACAAATTAGCACCAACTTCTTGAGTCCTTTTATCTTGTGATGCTTTATTAACTTTTATGGGTTTTCCATACAATTTGATCATGTGCATAATTTTAATGGCATAATCGGCATCTTCCTCGCTCTTAAATTCCACAAAACCATAACCTTAATGTTCACCAGATATTTTATCTTTTGGAATATGAACATTAACTACAGGTCCACATTGAATAAACAGTTCCCACACTATATCATCTGTGACTTTCTGATCTAAATTACCAATGTAAATCGTAGCCTCTTAATTTCTTTCATATAATGGAGGTACTACTCCTGCCAATGCCAAGGACATCTTTTAAAAGTATTTTAATTATATTATTCTAATATTTATATTGATTTTTTGTATTTATGATAAGTTTGTCAATTCTTGGTTGCATTATATTTCCT
Source organism: Paramecium biaurelia (assembly GCA_000733385.1). Taxonomy (NCBI): domain Eukaryota; phylum Ciliophora; class Oligohymenophorea; order Peniculida; family Parameciidae; genus Paramecium; species Paramecium biaurelia. The sequence continues at coordinate 404,883 of JPFL01000007.1, forward strand.
TGAATACAACTGCATTTTAGTATCATTAAAGTACTATAAACCTAAAATACAAATTTGATTGGTTCATAAATAAAATTTATTTGCAATCTGATGAGCGATTTCTAAACTAGGTAATATGTAACATAATCTTCGCAAAGATAATATACATCAGGTACCAAGGATAATATCAGAAGTATTACTTAAGATAGAGTTGAATAAGTAATCACTAGAGAAACACCAAAAGTATAAGTAAAATTATCTGTTAATTCAAGACAACTACTGTAGAAGTAGAACAAAGAAGTGCAACAAAAATCCCAAGAATGTAATCATAATAAGTCTTGAGAACTTAAACACAAGGTTTTGTTGGAGGATAAAGTTATATTTCAAATATGGCTGCTATTCCATAAATTGGATATTAAGGAAACTATTCTGTATAATAGAATTGTGTTGCTGCTCAATCTCTATGCATGAATGTTATTGTAGTTTCAAAAGAGGAAATTGAAGCTCCTTGGAGATTGGAGTGTGAGTACCTTTAATCTTTGATTGCTGAATTAGAAAAGAGAAAAGAAGTCTAAGTTGTTGAAAAAGTAGTTGAAAAAGAAAAAGTAGTAGTAGATAACTCATAAATACAACTCTTGGAAGCATAATTAAGATAATTAAGATCAGAAAATGATTAATTATAAATGCAACTATAATCTATGAGAGGGGAAATTTAATTGAGAGGATCTTAATCTGAAGATCTAGCTGCGAAAGAAAGAGAGTTTTTCAATCTTAGAATTAATTTTGAAAACTAAATAAAAGATCTTTAAGATCAACTCAGAAGATTGTAGGAAGAAAATGGTAGATTAAGGAAGGAAAATAATGAATTGCTTATCAAATTAAGAGATTATGAAGTATTTACATATACACTATTTTAAAAAGAATAAAATTGCTATGTTGTCATCAGAAATTGAAAGACTTGCTTATGCTAATAAAATCAAAGATGGAGATCTTTAAGATTGGAAACTCAGATATGAATAATTGGAATCTTAAGGACAAACTGTTATTCAAGAAAAAGTGACATATTTATCATCTGAAGTAGAAGTTTGGAAATAGAAATTTATCAAAGTTAATCATGATTATAATGAATGCTAAGAATAATTAACTATGTGTCAAGCTGAATTAGAAGCACTTAGGAAAGGATAAAAGAAGGTAAATTAATATTCTTAATTTAATAGGAAACTGTTGTAACATCCTCAAGGGTAGTAACTAGAACAGGTGGAACTACTACAACTTCTTCTATGGGATAAACAAGAGGTAGTAGAACTTATGAGTAATTTTAACCATGAAACAAATATTCATACAAATTATAGTCAGATAAATTATCAATTATTCATTATTATATATATATGTAATTATTTAATTGTTAATTCAAGTATTATTAGATAAGATATATTTTATTAATTAAATATTCATATATATATCAAAGAAATTTTTAAAATTTCAAACTTGGGTTTTAAACTAATTGAAACAACTTGTATGGAAATACATAAAAGATGGTTAATTTTAGAATGCAGTCTAAATATCAAAAAATTTGAGCATTTTATAATCTTACTTTATTTATCAAAATTTAATATTCTTTGGCAGAATGAATTAATTCTTATATAGATGCGATTTATAATTTGACTGTTAATTTTTATTTTAATGTAGATTGATTTTTAATATTTAAAAGTATTAGCATCTTGTGTTTTAATTTTATAGAAGTAAAATAGTTTTCAAACAAGAAATATATTGAAAGATTAAGATTATTAGAATAATCACTAGGATATTCTGAATAGAAAATTAAATTCCAAATCAAATATAATTGAAGTAATCCATATTGAGAATTAAGATTTTAGTTTCATATTCATTATCAACAGAAAATTGTATTTATCAAAGGATCTTTGAAAAATAAAAATAACATCTAGTACATTAATATAGAGAATAAATTAAATAGAAAAGTAATATGATTTCATAAATTATTGAGACATTTCATAATGGTGTTTATGTTTAAAGAGAAGGCTTAAAATGGATAATGGTTATTATGTATGTAATATTAATGATAAATTTCTTTTATTATGAAATTGACAAATTAATTAAAGTAAAATTCAGTGCTTTTAATGTAATAGAATGTTTATAAATTGTTGTTCTGTAATTTCTCCTTATGCTCCACATTCTATTAGAATTTATTACCATATATCTTCTTCTATTGTTCCTATCATCATTTCAAGTTCATTTTTTGATATTTTACCATCTTCATTTGCATCAAAAATTTTGAAAGCAGCCTTTACTTTTTCCAAAGAAACTAATTTTTCTTAATTCATTGCAGCCATCAAAAATTCTGAAAATAATTAGATACAATAAATTTACCAGAAAAATCCACTTGTCCACTTTGATTTATATCTACAATTGATAAAATTTTATCAACTTCTTAAATAGCCTATTGTTTATTTTTAAAAACGGAATTATAACCTTCTATCAACTCTTCTCTTGATAAAATTCCATCTCCATTTTTATCTAAAAATTAGAAAGATTTGGCTAATTCATCTTATTCCTATTAAGAAGTCATTTGACAAGCTATGTAAGCAAGTACAGCTTAAGTGAAGACAGATTAAGCCTAAATTTATTATGTAAATACTTAGAACTTTTATAAATTTTGTAATGCTGTTTTATTCACTTTAGTACTAGATTAATTCTTTTTAATCCATGGATCTGATAAAGCCTATAAAGCAGAGTATCTCTTATTCGGATCTACTTATAACATATTTGTTATAAGATCTTTAACTTCTGTGGATATCATTTCCCAATCCTCTTCTAATCTAATTTCGAAAATCAAATCTTACACTCAAAAATTACTTATCCTTCACAAACCTTTTACATAATTTCTTCTTCATTTTTACCAGTAAAAGGAGGATATCCGCATAACAATATATATAAGATTATTCCACATGACCAAACATCGCATTTTTCATTATATTCTTGCTTTAAAACTTCAGGTGCTATATAATATGCCTAAGTTATTTAAAAAAAAATACTGTTCCTAATTTTTTAGTCATCTTTTAGTTTTGATCATATTTTCTAGAAGTTCCAAAATCAATAATCTTGATGGGAGATAATTAAGTATCATTAGCAAACAGCACATTCTCAGGTTTAAGATCTCTATGAACTATGCTTCTTTAATGACAATAGACAACAGCTGATAATATTTGTCTCATCAATTCAGCTGCTTTTCTTTCACTAAAATAATTGAATTATTTTATTCTATCAAACAATTCACCTCCTGATAAATATTCTGTTATTAGATAATAGTTATGTTAATCTTAATATAACTCATATAGTTTCACTATATGTGGATGATCCAAATTTTTTAAAATATTCATTTCTGCAAATAATCTTTATTATTCTTCAATTATAATTGATTTTTTTTTCAGTTCTTTCATCGCTCTTATCATTCCTAAAATCAATCTATTATAATTTTACCTGTATTTTTATGTGTCACCTTCCAAACCTTTCCATATGCTCCTTATCCTAAGATTTCTCCAGTTTCATAATATTTATGGATGCTTCCAGATTTAAGATTTATAAACACTTCTGCTCCCAATTTTACAGAACCAACTGATGAGTTCGTTATTTTTCTCTGAAATTTACTTCTTGGAATTGCTATTTCGATAAATCTATAATACTGTCATACTTGATTCTATCTGGCTTTCTTGTTTCTGTAACAATTTATTCTAATATGGTATCTTATCTTAATTCTATCCTAAATCCATAGATCCTGAACCAAGAACTTAAAAATCTTCATAGTTTTCTTTTTGATAATTAATTATTTCATCATCACTTTTTTAATCTTTCTTAATTACAGATCTTTTAGATTGAGTGTGCACACTTCCTCTTAACTTCTAACTGTCTATGTCTATTTCATAAACAGTTAATTTAGTTGGCAAAGTGCAGCATTAAGCTCCCATTTATTTTAATTATTAAATTTGTAAATTCAATTTATTATTAAATAAATATCATTTTTACATATTTTTTATAGATCTAATATCAATGTAATAGTGATTTAAATTTATATCATCTTAATACCTAATATAAAGAAAAGTGAAAAAAACATGGATTAAACAGAAAATTAAGTAATATGAATTTTAAAGTATTTCACTTTTTTAATCAAAAATATTCATTAAATATTTAAACAAATTTCAATAGATATTCATAGTTTTTTTATTATCAGTAAACAAATTTATGGGTTGCAGATATTTTTAAATAATAATCATACTTCAAAAATATTTCAAAGTTTTCTATATTCTAGGTTCCAAAAATACATTTGAAAATATAAATGAAAAATTAAGATTAATTTACAATTGTATGAACAATGTTACTAAACTAATAAGAATTATAAATAAAACAAATAAGAGTAAATAAACATAAAAGCGAGTAAAATTTATCAGATATTATAAATTCTAACTCAAATATTTATAAATCATAAAAATCTTCTTCCTGGTGTTATCTATTTTTAAGATGGTGATAAACTTGAACATAACATAATTTCAACATTTTAGGTTTATTAAATATTTACATTTGTCTAAACTCTTTTAAAAACATGTAATTTGATTACTTTAAAATATTTTTAAACTCTTGCTTTTCTTTTACTACTTAATTCAAATAATTTTGAATTTTACTGCTTCTATAAATTTAGACATTTAACAATTCTAATCTTAATATAATCAATTATTTATTCATATTTTGAACTAAAAACTTAAATGAACTTTAAAGTTGATTTTGTTATTAATATTATAAGTGACATTAATATGAACAGCTAACATATAATATTTAGCCATTCATTAAATTCTTAGATTTCATATTACAATATGCACAAAAGAAATGACCATATACATATTTGTATTGCTTATAATTCAAATTAATTGAGCTTACCAACATTATATGGTTTACTCAAACTAAAAAGAATTTGATAGGCAAAAAGTAATCCAATCAACATTATACCCTTAATTACAATATAATCTTAGAGTAAAACTATGATAAGTATTAATAACTATCTGTACATCAATTTTACCGATTCCCAATAATAATGAGTTTTAGAATACTCATTAAATAAATATCCATATTGTTATTTAATTTTATAATTACTTAAATTAAATTTATTTTAAGATAGCTTTTTAAATAGAAACAAAGGTATAAATAGTCCAAAAATAATTAATAAAGGTAAAATGAGTGCAAAAAGTACTTTTTAATGTGTGGCTGTCCAATAACGATAAGAAAGATTTGCTGAAATCCATTATACATTACTTATTGTTTTTGGAGTTATTAATTAGGCTAACCTAACTTTATTATATTAAATTTTACAATTTTATTAAATTAATTTGTCCTGATAAATATAAATAATAAAAGGATGAATAAATAGTTTCCAAAGAGAAAAATCTAGGTCTTGATAATTTAATTATGAATGATAATAAAAGATAAAGGACATACTACAAAAATTGAACCTATAAGATCCAAATCAAATTTAAATATATTATGTCTAAATACTCAATCTTGGATATATAACAATCAAAATTATAAGTAGTTGAATAAGTTGAATTACCAATAAATTAAAATAGGCTATCTAAATTTGAGATAAAGTCAACCTTAAATGTATAGACTACCATTATAATCTGAAAATAATTACTTATTAGTTTAATTACAGAACTAGATTAATCTATATTTCATAAATATAATTTACCTTAAGAAAGCCTAACTAAAATATCATAAAATTTGGTTTAAGATTTTGACAAAAGAAACTTTTAATTTTATAATTATGTACTTTTTACAGCCAAAACTATCTACGAAAAAGCCCATATAAAGGTTAATAGGAATTCAACAATTAATAAACCAGAATTTTCACATTTAGAACATCTATAATCTCTACTATTTGAATATTAACCATCACCTCTCACATTATATATATCACATGCCTCACATAATGCACCTATATGTCCTAAAAAGCATGTCGAGTCTCCTGTTTCCCATCCTCCTAAACAATTTGATGGATTGCTAGAACAATATTCACCATTAGGAGTCAAAATATTCAATCTCCAAAATCCTTCATATAGATTTAATAAATTTTCTGTATGGTTTTTGATAGAATTTGGATTGGCTTTAATACATTCTCCATTTAATGGATTTACACTATATTATCCTCGTGATGCATTACATTTTAAACATTAATCTTCATAGAAAAACTCTCCCATTTAACATTTATAAGTTTTCACAAGTAATTCATAAATATTATTATTTTCGATATTATTGCATGATATTTTGATTTTTAATAGGTTTTCAGAATATGGATTTAATATAAATGTATAATTTTCTAAATTTAATTCACTGCTCTCTGTATTAAATTCAGCAGTGAACATAGTAATGTTATCTTTTATAGAATTTAAGTCCTTATCTATTAAATTACTTGTTATGTTGCAATTAATCGAATAATTATTTATGATTTATTTTTCTTTAAAATAATTTAAAATTGTAAATTTAAGTGAAAGTTCTTAGTTTAAATATCTGAGAAGATTTGTGTCAAAAATTTAATATTATTTTAGTGTCTATCCACTTGGTAAATAGATCATATATAATTCAGAATTGCTCTAATTTTAAATTTTCTATGTTTATTAATAATTTGCAATGACTTAATTCTTTTTAAATGGTTGATTCAGACTTAAAGAGTAAAATTCAATTCCAAAAGTATTAATTGCTTATATAGCCAGATTATTTAAAAAGAATGAACTAGAAGTTGATACTTATCTATCTTTGATTGATATATTTGAACAGTAAATTGCACCTACCAATGGAGCCCTATTATTAATAAAGTATGATGTTTAAATTTTGAGAGGACTATTTTGTAAATAAATTGCTCCTGCCATTTCCATAGCCATATTATTCATAAAATATGATTATTAAATCAAATAAGTTATATTTTCAAGAGTTAGTTAACCATACTTTGAATTATGATTATTTAACATATAAACTCGTTTTAAAATGACTTCAAGTAATTTATATTAATCATTGGATCTAATTCTTAAACAAGTAGATAGAGTACATTAATTATTTAATAGATATAATAATTCAAATTTTGATTTAACCTAAGTTTAGTATAAAATATCAATTAAGGCTAATGTAAAAGAATTCTTCTGAAAATTTAATATAACACTATTAGAGAATCTAAAATTTTTAAAATTGTCTAAAAATCTTATCTAAATTATGCTTTCAACATTTTAATAGACTTTTGATAATTAATTTATTAAGCAATTATTATTTTTAAGGGCAATAGATTTTTCACTTAGTTATAATAAATGGATAATTTCATATTTATAAGTAGAATTACATGATTTTGCATAAAAGACTTCAGGAACTGTAATTTTAACTTGTCTTGCCTAGAATGATTATATAATTAAAGTTTTTTCTTGAGAATCTTAATAATTAATTATTTTTCTTACTTTTAATTGATTCAAATTCTATTATTGTATTACTTGTCTATTCACCAACTTCTAAATAGAAATTCATAATATGTAGATTTTACATATTTGATAAGTAGAAAATAGGTAAGATAATAATTTGAATTTATAGGTTGATGTTGATTAATTACATTTTGCTAAATTTAATATAGAGATATTATACCAGTAATTGAAATAAAAATATCCATTTTTTATTTTAATATAATCTAGTTCATTGTCTTTTAATTAATCATAATTATTTGTTATATTCTCAATCTGGTTGTATTCTAATTCTATATCAATATTCTTTAGAATCACAAAATTCTCACTAGTTTATAATGAAAATTCAGCACTCATAAAACCTCTAAATACTGAAAAAACACCAGTTGCTTTTATATTTTCTAGAATCAATAGATTTGAACTATCTGATGGAATTAAATATAAAAATCCACCATCATATAGGGAATATGAATTTGAGACAGTGATATTGATCAGTTTCATAATTAAATTTGTATCTTTTGCATTTATATAAAATGATCCTCCTTTGCTTTCTTATGCCTAGATTGATTTACTATTACGGATATTACTATTTTAAACCAATAATTCAGAATCTAAAATGAATTCAATCTTGCAAAATCCCCCAAGCAAAGCAACTGAATTTTCTGTAACAACATTATTTAAATTCAATTTTTAGCATAAGATATTGAAAATACTACCCTCCGATTTAATTGGAAATAATTATTAGAGGGATATAAGAGATATCTTATTATATTCTTAGTTTAAATTACTGTATATTGAATCTGTAAAGTAATTTGATTCAATATTAGTAAAATTATCAATTGAAATTGATTTTAATTCTAAATAGAGTAAAGCATTAGTACTATTAGTTATAATATTGCTTTTAAAATAATTATTTAATATTTCTAAATAACTTTAAGGAGCAACAATGGAAATAATTGTTAATTGTTCAGATACTTTTCTTAATCTCTCATAATTATTTCCAAAGATATTAGTAATAGTGAAGGATAGAAATTAGATTATTGATTATTTTGAAATTGAAATAGCAATCATGGAAGTTTGTGAAGTGCCTTAAATTTATAAGAATAAAATATCATTAAAGATAAGATTATTTATTTTTAAAGTTACTTAATTTTGAATATCTATTATTCTAATAAAGTTATTATTGCAAATCATTAGATTTTAGATTTAGATGTTTTAAATTATAATTGAAGTGAAATTATAGACATTTAAAAATTAGTATTGTAATGGACAAATAGAATAATCTATTTCATGATTTATTCTAATATCATTTTTATCTCCTTATATAAAAATATTAGATAATTCAATTATATTTGAATTAAGTATATTAATTTAAATTTGATTAGAATTAAAATTATAACAGAAGTAATTCTTAATAATTAACATATTTGCTTGTACTAAAAATAGATTAAATGGTTAATTTTATTCATTTTTAATTTATTATAAATCTCTTACTTATATATTCTAAAATTCAACAAATCTAATAATATTTTAAGATAAGCTCAGTAAAGATGAATCTGTTTATAATTATGATAATAACATTTGATTTATAATAAGGAACTCTTTTTGATATGCAGCAGAAAGTTAGTATTTAAAATATATAAATTGACTATTTCTAATAGATGTTTATTGAATTTTTGTAGAATAAACTTCAAAAGTATTATCTGCCACAAAAAAATTTGAATTATAAATTTCATTTTTCATAAAAGTTATAGATGTTAATCTAGTTTATGCAGCTGTATAATTAGAAAATAGTTAACTTGAAGTAAAGTTACTGTCTTAAATAATGAGATTATCAATTAACAATGATTATAAATAAAAACACAACTAATTGTCTTAAAATAACAAAAAAAAAGAATTAAAAAATTAACAATTTTAAAATTCAATTTGCATTAAACTAATTGTATTTTAATCAAATATATCGATTAATTATGTTATTGAAAAAATACTAGAATTTATTAATTTACAATTTAGAAGTTTTATATTTACTAAGTTAATTTTAATTCTTGTAGTTTAACTAAAAATAGTAAGTTTAAACAAATGGAAGTTTTATAAATCAATATTAATAAGAGTCATATTATTGATTGATAGACTAGTAATATTATGAAAAAGGAATATGTATTTTTATAGATTTACATAACGAGTTTAATTAAGTATAAGATTATTGATGTAGACATCCTATCCATATTTTGAAGTTGTTTTAATTATATTATCTATATTTAAATCTTAAATTTAAATACTGAGATTATTTAAATTAATTATTTAATAATCAGAAATGGTTAAAGATGTAATTTATTATTTAAATGTTTTATCTTAATATACTGTTATTTATTATATAACAAGATTTTCATATTATTCTGAAATATTCTATATTTATCTTTGGTAAAAATATTGTCCATAGATATTTTTTAATTAATATATGAAATTCATTCTTTAAAATAATTACTATTTGAAGATATCTAAATATTCATCTTCTAAAATTAGATTTTGAATAGTCAATTAAGATGAATATTTAGCATCATTTTCATGTTTGATTTTTACTGTACTTGAAAGTTAATCAATATAATTGGTTGAATAGTCAGTTTAGAAACATTTTATTAATGAGGTGTTTAATAAAGATGGTAGGCATCTTTTGCATTAATAAGGACATAAATAGCATAACCCTTTATATAGAGTGATAACTTAAGTGTCTTATGAGATGCATTCTATACAAGAATCTTCATAATATTTACTACAATAAGGAACATTCTTAGCTACAACACACTTTTAAGACCATTCATCACTTTATTAACATATACCCATTTGTACAGTATAAACATAATAAGGAGGATAAAAGAGTATTTATCCTTTAGAGATAGCTAGCAGGAAAGGTTATAATTAATGAATAGTTACATCATATTAATAAGAGTATGTTAATTTACATTATTTGAATTAATCATCACACTGTTCACAATAACCAAAAGTATTCTAAAAGAAACCCTATAAACATTTTGTACAAAACAATTTATTTATTTTTGTTTTGACACAATTTTAACAAGATTTCAAAAATTTTAAGCAATCTGAAATTTCTATTCCTTCATCAAAATTCTATGTTTATGTAGTTAAACATATTGGTTAATTAAATTCATCAATAAGATAATTATCACAAGATTCAGAAATTTGATATTTTAATTAACAAATATTTAAAACAAAATTGTAAATGTAATTGTCTTCACATAAAGCACAACCTATTATATAATCATCATCTGTAATTATTTCAAAATAATCTGTTTACGTTAGGGTGGTAGTCAATATTCCATCTGATTATTTAAGATATTAAAAGCAAAGTTTACAATTCTTTATTTTGCATTAAATACAATCTTTTTTATTCAAAAGTAAAATATCATTCTCATTAATACATTAAAGACAATGATTATCAATATTACAACATTTACACTAATGATTACAGGTCTAACCTAAACAACGGTTATCATATTAATATTAATTTAAAGGTAAACAAGATTATGTTTTGCTATCATATCTATATCTACATTCTACATAGGTATCCTTACCTAAATGTTTCTCTTTAATTAATTTACATTATTATGTCATTGAAGATTGAAGACAAAATTTAATACAATAGTTACACAATTTTAATTCCTAATTAATAAATAGATACAAGTAGGGAATAGATACATAATCAATTATCTAATTATATTCCTATTTATCATAATCAAAAAAGATTTTACTAAGCAAAAACTCCGAACATATAGAATTTTGAATCCAATATTACCAATTGTCAAGACATTCAAGACATATCAAATCTCCTTTCTAAGAGGCTGAAGGACTACTCTATATAATAAACAAACTTACCATTAATAGCAATTGTCTTCATATAAGAAATATCCATATGCGCATACAATAAATGGTTCAACTTAATCATAATTGTTTTTTCTAGATTTTTCAATGTATTTAATAGTTATTTAATCAATATCAGAAGTGGAAAAACATTTCGTTTTATTTTATTCAATAGTCCATAGTTAACAAGTGCAAGTATGATTTTCAAGGTCATAATTCCTATATGAATTTTCAGGACAAGATAAACAATTAGTTTTCAAAGGTCCATTGCAAGTAGAACATGAAAAATGGCATTGGTAAGTTTAAATGACTTATTCTTAACAATTTTTTATTATGAACTAATTTACTTATCCAGCATATCGTTTTTAATTTAAGCTCTCTCCAAAAATCAAAGAAAATTAAGAATATGAAAATTGTCTTACATTTTCATCCTTAAATTAAACAATTTTCTATTAATCTGGATAATATATTTGGATGAATAACATTTTAGATTAATATTGAATTGTTGTATAATGCCATTAATAAATTAGATTTGAATCTATTTCTTCAATTTAATATTCTTTAATTAATGATTGAATATAATCTTAATTATAAAATATGTATGGAAATTCATATGAATAATAATGAACTGAAATCTAAATCCTTTTATTTTCTTATAATTAATAATTAATCATAAGAGTATTGGTTCCTAAAGAATAATTTGGATTAAACTCAATTTAAGTATTAATGTGTATTAAAGATACTATATCAGCAGATTCTATAGGTGTAATAAATCTATGCCAGAAATACATAGTGTAATCCTTCAATACAATTAATGGTAATGTAAGTTGCCAATTATTATCTTAATTATATTCTTTTTAATCAAATACAAAAGTCTCTTCAAATTAAGAACAAATATCTTAGGCAATAAAATAATTCAAATAAAAATAAATACTTTATTAATTATCTTCTAAAAATGGGTATAACTACCCTTGAAATTTGCTAAACTCTTAATTATTATTTATTCCACCAAATATAAACTTAACATTTTTTTATTCTAAATTAATTTGATTGAAATTTTTATATTAGATATCATATTTAGTTTAAATTATTAATTGAAGATATTATTGTTCAGCATCATAGTAAAATGATGTGCAAACAAGTTAACCTTCATATAGTAATGGGTCAAACGAAACAAAAAAGTATTGTTCTTATATTTCTTGTTATTATACTAATTTTAATGTATGAGTTATTTCTTGGGTTTAGAAATTGAATTTGCAATATGCAATAATTGACATCTCGTTATTAAAATGAACATAAAATAGAAATGAATAATCTACTAATTGATTAAAGTTACCAACAAAATTGGTTTCAAATGACAATGGTGAATAATAACTCACCATTCCGTAATACTTATTAGATAAGAGATCAGTATATTTTGTTATAGTTGGGTTTTGTTATGTTATTTGTTCTATAGAGCAGTAACAAAGCTAAAATAATTTAAGAATTGCAAATAGTTTGCTGATTTTCATTTAATTTAAGAATCAATAAGTAATTTGTATTTTTATCATTTTAAATAGAGATACAAAACTTAATTAATATAATCAGGAATTTTAAAATAATTTATTTAAAGTGTTGATATATATAATTTTTTTTAGAATACTATAGAAAAGAGAGAGTTCAGTCAAAGGTGTCTGTTGAATTGAAATATAAATTAATAAATATATTATATTTAATAAATTCGTTTTTATTTTAATTATATGAAAACATTCATCATAATAACACTTATATTCATTTGCCATACCTTAAATGTAAATGCAACAAGTGAGTTAGAAATAGGAGTTATTTAATTTGAAGATGCTAAAGGATCATAAATTTATAATCAAGTATTTTATTATTAAATCCTAGCTAGTTCAATTTGATACTCCATTCGCAAAACTTCCATAAGTAGCTTTAGCTTTAGTAGAACATACATCTACAACAGCTCTATTTGCAAAAGTTAAAAATATTACCTAACATGATTTCATTATCTAATTTTTTAGTGCTGTCACTTTGAATGCAACTTATAGATATTTAGCAACAACAGACAATGAAATTTATATAAACTGTTCTAATTTCAGAGCTACCTAACAAGGAATATTTAAATATCCTTAATTTTAATCTAAAGTAAATGCTATAGCCTTCCTTGTTGGTTATCATCATAATGGATTTGTTAATATTTCAATAAATCAGAATAGCAATACATAAACTACTTTATCAATTAATACAAATGATGTATAATCAACAGCAATAGGCATATGTTTTATTGTTGGAAGCAATATTTAATTTGATGATGTTGCAAACACTCCAAAATTTAGTGGAAGAATAAGTAGTCAAGGATAAACAAGATCATTATTATTTACACCAAGTATTTTTAAAATATTATTTATTGAGGTTTAATAAAATAGTGGACAAACAAAATAGAAAATTGAAGAATCATTAGCTGATTTGGTAAAAATTATATTAATATATAAAGAAAACTTTCTTTGATCAAAATTAAAATAAAAAAGAGGAAGAGCCTGAGTAACTAATAGAAATTTCAGAAGAATTAGAACCTCAAACTGTGGAGGATTTAGAAGAATGTTAATAAGAATTAAATGATAATATTATTGATGAATCGATTGTTGATGATTATTTAAGTGAGGAGGAAGAAGATGATGAATATTTCTGGAGTTCATAAGATAAACAATCAAAATAGTCTGTTGATTTTGAATTATAATTAACATTGCTTCAAGATGCTTTAAAAAAGAAACCTTAAATCTAATAATAAACAATTAAAGAGTTAATTAAAAAAAATTCAAGTAATTAAAAAGAATAAAAATAAAAGTAAATTATAAAAAAATAGAAAGAGGAAGTTTAGAAGAAAAATAAATCATCAGATGATCAAACTATTAAGGCAAACAATATTCTTAAGAATGGAAATACATAGGTTTTAAATAATGAAGAAATTGATATGCAATTATCATAAAAAGAATCTCATGTGAGATCTTTAAAAAAAGCTTTATAATTAGTAGACACTGCTAAAGAAAAAGAATTAGAAGTAATACTTCCCTAAATTGAAATCGAAAAGTAATTATCCTAAGAGTAACAATTGAATGAGCTTAAGGATGAGAATATAAAATAAGAAATTCTAGAATTGTCTAAACCTATTGGATATTAAAGCCCTTTAATAGATGATATTCCAAAAATTGAAGAAATTATTTAGGTGAAATAAAAGGAGAAAAGGTTTACATAAAAGCTTGATGGCTATATGTAAAGTTTTTCATAAGATAATTACACATAGAAAGTGTAGAAGAAAAAATAAGAAGATTAAACAAATAGAATTGAATCTAATGATAAAGAAACTATATAATAGATGCAATTAATTCAACTTACAGGTCAATCTCATTAAGCTAAAGTTGTTTATGAAGCTTCTGAAGATTCTCTAAGAAAATTTGAAGAAGATTTTGAAAGAAGAAAGTGTAATTTTTATATTTTAATATAGAGGAGAAAATGAAAGAAATTAAATAGCAATTGATTCCAGAGAATAAACCAACTAAAGTTAAATTTTTATCCTTAGCTTAAGAGGACGAATAACTGAGGTCATATAAAGATTTCTTTTACAAGTGAATATTATTAATCAAACCTAATATAAAATATTTCTATTTGAATATATGAATTAATGTCTTTTTGATTAACTTTTATTTTTATATCTGGTAATGATAATTATGTTAAATAATAAGAAAATGAAGTATAATAAGGGACTATATGATGATATCAAAATTATTAATTAAAATCATTTAAATTATTTTTAAGATTAAGGTCTTTTTTATCTAGGAGGAGTAGATGGTCGTTTTCTCAACTAAGCTTCATCATTGTCTATAACTATATACTTTGCAAATCCTTTTTTTCTTTAAATTGGTTCTTCCAAATCCATCCATCTTTATTCTTATATCGTAGTAGCAGGTAATATTACTTTAGGTATGATTTCACCTCTTTTTGAAATTGCCAAAATTGCTTTAGAGATATTTAAAATATCTTACATCCTTTACATTAAGGTTAATTGCTTCCATAATCTGGACATGAGAAAATAGTAATTACATTATTGTTTTACCTTTCAAATCCTTCCAATGTTGGTTCATGTGATCGTATGATCATATTAAGAGAATTCTCTTATAAAAATTTATTAATTCTATTTGTTCCAAATCTGAAAATCTATTTATTTTAAAATATATCTCTATCTGGATTTGGTAAATTATCTAATTCCTCTTCTTGTAAACATGGATCAGACCATAAAAGTTCCAAAGCTATTTTTTATTAATACTTAAATATATATAAATTAATTTACAGTCTTAGGATCATGAACTATTTCTAACGGCTTTTATATCAATTCAATTTCATCAATAGTTCTCATTGTTTAACCAATACCACCATGTACACAAAATATTTTATCCTCTATAACTGCTGCTAATGGCATATATTAAAACACTCTATTTATTCTTTAATAAATGCTATTTGGATCCATGATATCTTCTGCAAATTTTATAAAACATTCATCAGCAAAACCAAAAATCTTATTTACTTTAGGATCCTCATGATGTCCTCTTAGCAAATGAATTTAATCAGAATATTTAATTTTTAATGTAAACAAAAGTAAAATGATTTCCAAAGATCTTGAACCTCTGTCAATATAATCCCCTAAAAATAAATAATCTTATGAATCAATGTCACCATTATATAAATTATCATATGGAGCTTTAAAATGATCAAAATATCTCATTAAATCAAGATATTAACCATTTAAATTTCCATAAATTTTTATGGGTCTTCTCAATCTCAATAAATTAGGTTCTTTTTCAAGAATTCTCTAAACTTCATCACATAATTTAATTATCATTTCCTTTTTAAGACCTGTTAATAAATTAGAATTTGGAGGAATCTATGAATAATCTTTTGGTATTAATAGATTCTACATAAATGGTTAACATAATTAATCTAAAATTTATGATTTATTTTAAGAATTTGGATCTTAAAATCCTGGTCCTAATTTTTTATGTTCATCTTGCAATTTATCAATTGGTACTTTCTTTACTTAATTAGTTATATCTTCTTCTGGACCATAAGTCATAGCCACCAAAGCCTAATTAGCTAATCTGACGTTTTTATTAGTTGCACTAGAAACTCTAACTTACTAATATTAATTTTAATCTAAAATATTGAATATGCATTACTTTTTTATTAAGCAGAAGTTTGTTAATTTGTTTTTTTAAATTAATCTTAGGTTTATGCTAAAGGAAGAGAAGGTTTAGGATTAAAAGATTGAGTAAAAGATTAATCAGGTTTTATATTCATTTGTTTTAATAACTAAGGAGTTTAAGCAAATCTCTTATTTAAATCAATTCTTAAGATTCCTTCAGTTGGAATATTTGGTTGATCTGAATCAAATCCTCCATGAAGATATAAATATTATTCAACCAACCATGAAGAATGTCTAAATCTTTGAATTGCTTAAAACTTGTACCAATCAGATGTTTCAGTATCATATATTTCAAAAGGTAAAGTTTCTCCAACATTATTAGATCTACCTCCAATCACTAACATTAATGTGCCTAAAAATAATGTTGAGTGTTAATATCGTTAAGCTGGTTACTCAGTTTATTATCTATAAGGTGCTCTCACCCAATCCCATCTACCATCACGATGTCTTCTCAAACCCCAACTATCATTTAAAGCACTTTAGTCACTTGTACGACCCCCAAAAGCGACCATCATTCCATTAGCTGATCCTGTTGTACACAATGCAGCAGAATGATAAACTCTTACCAAAGGCTATTCTGAAGAGCATTCCAATTTTTACCATGAATAAGGGGATTTCTCTAAATTAAAACTCCAAACATCATTTACAGGCTCTTAACCTGTATTCCCACCAAACACTATCAAATGTGGCTTTATAAGAACCATAGTATGACCATATCTCCTTCCTGGTGTTGTTCCTATCACAGGAACTGTAACCCAAGTTCCTGTATCATCTCTTAATTCAAAAACATATAAATTATCATCTGCTAAACCACCACCTCCTACTGCACCTCCGAATATAATCATTTGATTTAATTCAATAGCCAAAGCTTGATGTGCTGCTCTATTAGTTGGTACATTTCCACTAGCTTCAACTCGCTTCCATTTTTTTTAAATTATATCTCCAATATACACATCTCCTGTTATTACATACCTTCCTGTATCTCCAACAGCACCTTTTAAATCTATAATCAATTTATACCTCCAAACAATGCTATCTTATTAGGGGCTATAACACAAATTGTATGACCAAAGCGAGGTTAAGGATTATCTCCTGCAAAATTCACACTTTCCATTTTTATTTTAAATATTTTTTTAACGATTTATGAATTCAAGACTTGTCAGACCATCAACACCAAAGAAACCTTTTGATCATAATTTAATTAGATAATCTGTTAAAAAGCCTTTCTAATTCAAAACATAATAACCAAAAATACTCATCATAGAATACTACCATATAAATAAATGATATTTTTATTTTGTATGTTATTTTTATTCTTATTATCATCTTACTTTGACATACATTTATCTATGTCTTGTCTCAATTTAATTTTAGATAGATATTTTTGGTTTTACAATTTTTGATTGTATTTATTTCGAATATATAAACACTTATAATCTACAATCCTTTTTAACTATTAAAATTTATATTAAAAAATATGGATCCTAATTTCCATAATGATATTAAGAACACTATAGATTTGATTTACGAAAAGATATAAAAATCAAGGAATAAACTGTTAATAAAGAAATTAGATGAAAGAAAAGAATAAGTTTATGCTTCAATTCCTTAGGAATAGAGTAATATTCTATCAAACAACTAAAATAGAGAGTTTATAGCAAAATATTTAGATAAATTCGTGAAATTTGTTATTAACTCAGATAATCTAATTGAAAAAGGATTATTTTTTTAGCTATTTAGAAACTCTGAAAAAATAAAATTGTAAAATGTATTTGCTAAAAAATTTACTCAATTACCATAATACTTTAAAAATCTAGAAGTTTAAGATATGTCGGCTACTGGTTTTATTAATAATCAAGATGTAGCTCATTGTAAAGTTCCTGTTAATTTTACAGCAAGCTCATATCTTTTAGATAATGAAATTGATTTAATTGTTTGCATTACATTAATATTCAAAGATATTTTTGATGAAGAAATCTTTATTCATTCATTAGGAACAGAGAAGTTGTTAAAGAAGATTCCAGAATTAAAATAATTCGAATTTTTGAAAACTTTTCCCAATTATTTAAGTATCACTGTTGATAAATCACAAAATATAGTTACTTTAGAAAGTTTAAACCCAATTATTCATTTTTCACCCTTAACAAGTTAGAATTAAAATGAAAATGAATAATAATAAGAATTTTATTTATCTAATGATATGGAAATCATTTTAACTCCTACCTATAAACTAAAGGTATTAAAAGTTTTCAACAAATAAAATAATCCTTTAAATTAAAATTTCATAAGCAAATCTCTTAAAAACTAATTGGATGATAATTTATTTATTAATAATGTTGAAAACTAAATAATTTTACAACCTTTGGAATAGAATTTGAAACATCATCCTATCTCTATTTTAAATCTTAAGAAATCAATTTTACTTAATAAATTCTTAGGATTACCAAAAGAAATATCTGTCTAACTTATCTATGATGGTATTGGATTTTTATTTAGAGTATTGAATGAGAGTAACAATTTTTATATTAGTTTATCACTTTAAAGTCCATTTCATGCTCAGACTAAGAAAATTAATATCTGTTTAGTTATCAAAAATATGTTAAGACTTTAGATAGACTCTGAATGTGGGTAGTTATTTTTTGATTCTACTGAATACAACAGAAACCTATTTGAATGAGCAATTATTTTTATTATGTAAAAATTATTAATAATATTCATTTTGGAGGAGGAGGTGGAGGAGGAGGAGCTGGTCTTGGAGGTTATGGTCTTTATTAAGGAGGTGGAGGTGGTGGTGGTTTTCTATGATCTTCCTCAAAAATATCTGGTCTTTTCTTTTTTAATTAAGAAAGATGTTCTGCAATCATATTACCTGGTTATAATGTTGTGGTTTTGCTTCTCTCATTTATTTCCTTTTTTATTTCACTATAACGAGGATCTTATAGTTCTAATTAAATATGTTCATTAATTTAATTTTTTGGAAAGTTCTTTCCACAAATTTCACATTTTATTAAAACTAATTCATTTTATGTTGTAGGTCTTTAATAATTTGAAATTATTGGAGCACTACTATCACCTTATTGACCTGTTTTTTATAAAGTTGAATTTAAAGTTATGATTTATTTTTCTTTTGTTTATTATGGATTATTAATGATTCTAGATACAACTTATCCTGTCTATACTAAGTTTTGTTATTATTCTAAAAATAAACAACCATATTACAAAATTATGTTTAATCAGCACCTTTAAAGTCCATTTTATCAAATCTTTAGATTCCCTTTTCATAAACTTTATCTATTCTATCATCTTCTGCAAAATCAATTGTCTCACAAATTGTAAAGTCATTCCAGTCAATCATTGCCATTTATTCTATTATATTATTATAATAATATTACATTTCTCGTCTTCATCCTATTATTATTTTCTATCTTTTTCTTCTTTTAGATATATCTCGTACTCATATTTTTCTTGACATCTTTAATATATTACTTGTCTATCCTACACATATGTTAATAATCTATCTATTTCTTCCTTTTTTGGTTGTAAACATTTTGTATATGCATCAACTAAATTTGAAAAGAATTGAAATAAATCATGAGTAGGTTTTAAAAAATCATACTATGGATTCATTTTTTCTCTTTCTGTCAAGGCAACCAAAAACTTCTTACCATTCTTAGCTATAAATATGGCTGTATGTTTAATTATATCTAAATCTAAAGAGGATAAATTTCTTGGTTATTCAACAGTATATTAATCATTAGGAGGAGCCTTTACTACTTTCTTAGGTTATTCATTTTTAGGTGCTGGCTTTGTTTTTTAATCTTCTTCTTCTTATATTGGTGCTATAATAATAATTAGAATTAAACTCTTACCCACCAACCCTCTTGCAAATTCTGTAATTTTATTTTCATAATATGGTCTATAAGGATCATCCCTTCTCAAAAAACAAAAATTTGGATTACTTAATTCTTTTTGCATAACTAGATCTTCAAATGTTGCTCCATTTTTTGCTACATATTCTGCAGTTTTATCAGCATATTCTATTAATAATATATTATCTAATACTTTTAATATTAGGAGGAGGTATTACTATATTTGATGATCTATTCTTAATTAATAATTAGGTTTCCAACACCATTAAAAGAATAATTATTAATATAAACTTTAATTATTAATTGAAATATATTTTATTTACAAAATGATTACAAACATTTATTTGTTCATTATATATTCGAAATTAAGAATATTGATTGATTAATTTGAGAATGAATTTTTTATACTTTATTACTTTATATGTTAATAATAACTTTTATTAGTAATCATTAGTATTTATATATTAAATTTAGATTTGATAAATGTCTAAAGGACTGTTTCTAATCATCACTTGGTCATTTCAAATCCTGAATTGTACAGTTCTACGCTTATCAACGTAATATCCTGTTTAGTAAAGCATCGTTGACATTGAGGATAATTGTAATTATGGGGTTTTTACATATTATACACCATTAAATTAAATGATAAATCTAGCTTAAACCCTTGATTCACCTTACTAATAGGTCCATTTATTTTCTGCCTACTTTAAAGAGCACACACTAATTGCATACTAAGCCATAGATGCTGATTTAGAAAAGATTTATCATATAATAAAATTATTGTCAACATCAATAGGTACTTTGGAAGAATATAAATTTGAATAAGATTATTTATAATATGAAGGATTCGAAGTAGGAACCATATTTAGTTATTCTGAAGAATAATTATAACTTTAACTAAAGGTTTACACAGAAAAAATGATAAATATAGTAGAGATTGATAATATTTTTATATAAAAGTAAAACATCAAATTTATATTTGGTGGAACAAACGATGAATTTGAATTAATTGGATTTTAAGGAATAATATTTTTGGTATTGAGTGAGACATATTTCTCAAGAATTGATTATCTATATTCAATATTTTGTTACGAATAACGTAAAGATTTTTCAGTACAATCCATGGAATATGTATCCACATATTTGAATAATTTTAATATACCTATTAAGATATACAAGGAATATTAAATATAATTTTGGAATAAATTAGAAACTTAAATAAGTCCTGAAAACTTGATTTAAGTTTTAGTTATTGATACATAAAATGAAATTGATAATAAATTCTCTTTGGGAAGGAATACAATGTAGATATATTATCACTTTTAAAGTGATACTGATCTCTTGATATATTGTAAATATTATTCCTTTAAATTTCCATATAACTATTATAATGTCTAATACATATAATCACTAATTTAAGAAAAAGAAATAACATATATAGATCCAATAGAAATTTATAATTGGCATTATATTAGAATTTAATATCAAGATGAAATACTTATTTTATAAATTTATTTTCCAATTTTAAATAAGAATGTAATTGTTGAGATAGATGAAGTAAGATAATTTTCATATACTGTGAGTTAAATAACTATTAATGCAAAATCAAATTAAGATTTAGAAATAAAGGGATAGATTGCATCTTTCATTTTTAATTCTTGTAAGTAGGATTTTAGTATTTTTAAACCTTGCCATTTTTCATGTTTTACATGTTTTGGTCCTTTTTATAATAATTGCTTATCATGTGAGGAGAATTCAAATCGAATATATGATATTGATTAATCAACTTGCCTTTGTAGCCTTTGGACTTTGGAATAAAACAATAATTAATGTTATGACTTACTTTAGGATCCTTCAGTTTAAGTTGAATAAGAGTAAACTTCAAAAATTTAAGGTTATGATTAAATTGAACCACATATCATTTGTTCATTTGGATATTTTTTGTATGAAGGAGAATGCATTAGATGGTATTAGATTATTTTAATATTAGCCCTTCTTAATCATAAAATGGTTATATTATATGTATTGAATGTTTATTGAATTGGGAAACTTGGATATATAATAGTACTTGCATTAAATATGAAATAATTAAAAAGGAGTGGAAAGATATTTCAATATAATCAAATGAGGATATAATTACTTCAATGCAAAATTATTTGTATATTTATGGTGATGGTGAATTATAAGTCTGTAATTATTGTTCAGCCTTTTGCACTCCTTATACATTTAATTCAGATTGTCAAAAACTTAACATAAATCACTTAGGATAACCAGCATATGTTTTTTGCATTTATTAGTATGATGAAATAAATCAAGTTTGTTTACCAAGAAAAGGAATTGAAACCTATAACGAAAATAATTGTGGCTTTAAATGTTTAGTATGTGATTCAAATACCAAATTGTGTATCTAATGTGTAAATAAGAATGATATCTTATTATTAAATAGATAAGATTGTTAATAATGTACGATTCCTAATTGTAAATACTGTTTCTAATATCACAATGGAAATGAAATAATAATATCTACTTTGATTAATCAACCATTCTATAGTACCTAAATTTCATTTGCTCTAGAAATCCTTAATGATGATTACTAAATAGGATGTGCATTATGTGAAGAAAACTTCATATTTAATTTTTAATCTATGTAATGCGAATTAAAATAAATTGCTTAAGATTAATGTGTGGAGTATTTTTTAAATGATTAAGGGTCTAAAATTTGTTTAACTACATTAACAAAGGATTTTAATTAGGGATATGAATTAGCTGATTGCACTGATTATATCTAAAAGTGTCTCAAATGTGTGTAATCAAATAGAAAAAAACTATTTTGTACTTAATGCTTAAAGGGATACTATATAAACAATTTTGGTTAATGTAACTAATGTGATTAATAATTTACTGAATGTGTACCTGATTACATTATTGAAGATAAAAGTTATATTACAAAAGTTTAACCATTTGTTTAAGCCATATCAAAAAGGTTAGAATTGGCCTTTAATAACTTCCAATATTAAAACATTTATGGTATTTGTAAAGGTAGTCTGACATACTCTAAGTATTGTTCTATCGAAATTAAAACTCCTTATTGTTTACAGTATTCAGAGGATTCTTGCTTGAAATGCCAATCAAATGATAACTCAGAAATAATCACTCTATATAATGGCTCCTGTTACAAATGTCCTTATTAATGCTTATATTGTTAACCTAAATACTCTACAAGTGACTTGTTTTGTTTATATACTAATATTGAATAATTTTCTATTGATTAATTTACTGGTAGGCCAATACCAAAAGTATAGAATTTTGAGAAATTAAATCAGCATCTAATCTACTCTTTCATTAATTATTTAGACATTATAAAAATAGGTAGCAATCATATTTTTTCAAAAGTGACTGCAAATCTTGATTTATATATAGAGTATTTTATGAGTTTTCTTATTGAATTACCAATAAAAAATAACATTTACAGTCAATCATATATTAGTTAATTGATAATAAATTCAAAATTAGAAGAAGAAATGGTTTGTCCTTACAAATTAGATATATAATATTTTGATGAGGTAATAATCAAAGATTTTTAGATATCAATAAATGAATAATTTTGTGAGAATATTATTTTAATTGATTCAATTAATGGAACTCAACTAACAATATAAAATATTACAATGATCTAATATTTATAAGAGAACATACATGAATAGTTATTCATCTGGAATGAAATTGATTATCTTGAATTTAATACTGTAATATTAGATTCCATTAAAATATAAAATTTTCCATTATTTTAAATTAAATAGAATAAAACACAACAAGGTATAAGTGTAAGGTTTGAAAATGTAATATTTAAAAATTGTTACTTCCTTAACACAAGTATAATATAAGTAGACCTAGTAAATTCAAATATGCAAACAAATTATATTCAGTTTAATAATCTTACACTTATAAACTGTACATTTAAATATTCTAAAATTATTTAAATTGTCGGAGAATAGAATAGATAAATATTCTAATAAATTAGATTTTCTTAAATTTCAATATAAAACTGCTAAATTGAAGAATTTTAATTCTTTGAAAATTATCTAACTAATGATTAGATTTGTTTAGATATAACAATAGTAAATACTAATTTTATAAAAACAAATGTATTTATGATAAACAGTCCTGTTCATTTTGAAAATATTTAAATATCCTCAACAAAATTTATAAATTCAAGTCTAATTTCAACCTAATCTAACTCAAGATTGAATTCATATTCTTTAAAATTTTACATCTCACAATTATTACTTGATTAAATAATTTCAGATAGTAATATAATTAAAATTTAACATGATTACTATGAAGATGTTTAAATATTTAATATTAAAATTACTTAATTGAATTAGATTATTGGATTGAATTCGAATTATTTTCTATTTATTATTCAAGCCAAGTTTGTATTAATTTAAGATTATTTATGTTCAATAATAGAATAATCCAGTTTTTAAATTAATATTATAAATTCAAAGTACATATAAGTTTAAAATGTATATATTTTTGGGTAGGAATCAATTTCTAGAATTAGTCATTAAAAAGAGTTGGATTATAACCTTAAACCAACCTTATAAAATTTAATATACATCCACAATTCAACAAGTATTAAATTACATAAATTTAATATATCTAATTTAAAAATATAGAATACTAATTTAATTAAATTATAAGATGATTCAAATGTTATGGAAATTAATTTAACTAATTTTAATATGTAGAATATTATTCTAGTTTAAGAATTTGGAATTTACTAAACATCTTTAATTTAGTTTCAACTAAATAAAGCTTCCAAAGTATTAATTAATAATTTTTATTTTGCATTTCTCTTTGGTAACAGTTATGAAAAAATTAGAAAAGCTTCTGAATAATTATCACTCATATCATTTCTATCATTTTAGAGTGAAATACAACTTACAAATTTTATATTCTATAATAATATTATTAGTAATACATCTAATGCCCTAATTTATTTAGAATCAAAAAAGATCTTACTTTGTAATTTAACAAGTATATATACCAACATACATGCTGATTGGTTATACTAGTACATAAATATGATTTATTCAAACTCATCAATCAAAGCTTTGGAATTATTTTTCCCTATTTAATCAGAAGGTAGTATTTTTAATATTTAATCTTAATACCTAACTCTTTTTAATATTTCCTCAAAATATTCAAAAGCTATATAAGGAGGCTTTTGTAAGATTGAATTAGTTTTAGATAGTGAATTTAAGATATCAAATGCATCTATATCAGATAGTATAGCTATAGGGGGAAAGGAGAGTAAAGGGGGATCATTTTATGTGACTGCAAAGGATTCAAATTTAATTCTGAATTTTATAGATATTTAAGTCACTTCATCATACAGTCTATATGATGGTGGATTTTTGTATTTAATCCCTTCAAATACTTACAATCTAATAGAACTCAGAAATATTATTGCTTACAATGTTATATCATTATTCAAAGGTTTTTTTGGTATTTAATTTTCACTTTAAACTTAATATAATTTTGTTATTTTAAGTAATATTTTAGTTAATGTATCTTTTGATGGATATTACAACAATACAAATGAATTTACAGAACTTAATGAAAATGAATTATCTTATATTAATAAAGATAATGGATATTTTTATCTTGATTACTGGTACTTAGTATTATTTTAAATTAGCAATCTAACGATTTATAATATCTATATGTATTTTGATATTATTAACTAACCAGTCTTCTCTTTAACCAAAATAGAAAATATGAAACTTTTCAATCTGTATTTGGAAATAGGAGAATTAATAACAAACTCATTAATTTTATATGAATCATATCAAAGTATAATATTCATGTTAAGATAGATAACAAATTGAAACATTTAAATATTGCTCATTTAACACTAAAATAGAACATGTTTAGAGTACCTTCATTTTATAAAGACCCTTGTTTCTAAATTTTTAAAGAGGAACTACTACTCATAGATATATCATTATCTAATTCATTCTAAATGAAGTAAAAAAACTGTTTAATAACATAAATACTTCTTTAAAGTTTGCTTCCAGATTAATTAATATCAATTCAATTTTCTGATGAATATTAAAAATTCATTATTCAAGATTTAATGATTATTTAATTTTCTTAAATATCATTCAACTTGGGTTTATTTAATATCCATTATTAGAAGTATTTTAAGTCAAGATTAGAATAATTAATTTTTATAAATAATAGTTGCATTTCAAACAATAAACTTAACATTAGTTCATAATAATTAGGAGAATAACTAGTTATATTAAAAAAGCATTTTTTTTATAACAATTCAAATTCTCAAAATGGACAGATTTCTATTTCAAATGCTAACTATCAAATACAATAATCTTTATTCATTTAAAATAATGCTCTACAAAAAGGAGGAGCAATTTATATTTAGAATTCTCCTTTTTATGTTGTAAGTTCAGTAATATCAGAAAATAAGGCATATCAAGGAGGTGGTGTATTTAATGATAAGATTTTAAAGAAAGATAGAATCAATTCTTTGTCATCCACATTATTTTTTAATAACTAAGCTACATATAAAACAAATAATTATGGTCAAGAATATTTTTAATTAAACATTGCTACAAATTAAAAGATTAATTAATTATCCAAAAATTAAAGTAATTAGATTTCTTAAAGTGGAAATGTGTTGCTTCATCTTCCTAGTGGTTAATCATTATAATCATATAGAGAATTCGATATGAAAAGTCTAATATTTAGTAATAATTCAATAAATTTAAAATTTAAAATTCAAAATTATTTTTAAGAAGATTAGACACTTACTACTAATTTGCCAATTTTATGCAATATACAATTAGATATGTTGAATGAAAATCTTAAAATTATACAAAATAATTATTCCTTTACTGAGATATAATTTAGTATTGAAGAAAGTTCACTTAATCTAGAGTAGATTATTTTTATATTAAATCCTTATAGCAATAATTACTTATAAGTAGGAATTAATTGTGATGTCATTGAAAATGTAGATTATAAATATACTTTTTATGTTAAAACCATTAAATGTTAAATGGGTGAATATTTTTAAGAAGATTAATGTCTAGCTTGCAATTCATCAAAAGGTTTTTATAGTGTAAATCCTCTTATTGGATAATGCTAAAAATCTAATCCTTATTATGTACGAAATCATACTGAAAACTTGCTAGACTTATATCCAGGAGTTTGGAGATATACTTTATATTCTTCAATATTAGAATTATGTTCCAATTAACCAAAAAATTGTATTGGAGGATGGAAATTTGGAGATGAATCTTGCTTAGATGGTACTATTGGAGCTTTATGTTAAGAATGTGATCTATATAATACAAGAGGATTTGGAAAATATTCAAAAACAAAAGAATATACTTGTTTACCTTGTGGAAATTAAGAATTAATATTATTAGAATTCTTGTTTGTTTTTATTTGGGTTTTGATTTAGATTGCTTTAACTGTTAAAAGTACCTAATTATAGAATTAAAAATTCCTTTATTGCAAAGCATAAACCAAAATGTATGATATAATTGTGCGATTATCTTAAGGTATTAATTCTTTTAATGTTTAGATTAATCTGGAACTGTAATTAAACTAATTAGCAATTATTTTTAAATTGTATTAGTAGTATATACATTTTAATTGAATTTTATATCTAATATTGAAGATGTATTTAAATTTGTTGGAAACTCAACCTATTCTACTACAAATAATTTTGATTGTTATCTCTCATATCTGGATTTAGATTATATCTATTTAAATCTTGCCTTTATTGTTTTTATCCAAATAATTCAGTATTTATTGTATATTTCTCTTTCATATGTACTTTAAAAATTGCAACTCAACAATTTCACTCAAGAAACATTATATTCATCTTTCTTTTATTTATATTTATCAGGCTTTTTGAATTTAATCAAAGTGTAAATATTTTCAATATATATTTTAGACTATCTTCTTTATTAACACCAAAGATGTATGGAGATCAGTAATGGATTAGTGCAAATGTTTCACATTAATATTGGACTTCAGATCATTAAAAAGCAGTTTACATTCTTATATTACCCTTATTGATTTTTTCTGGATTTATACTTCCCTTAATATTATTTATAACTTTGAATTAAAATAAGAAGAATTTTAATAATTATTCAATGAAATAAAAATTTGGTTACCTATTTAATGAGTATTCAAAAAAATTATATTAT
Source organism: Paramecium biaurelia (assembly GCA_000733385.1). Classification (NCBI taxonomy): domain Eukaryota; phylum Ciliophora; class Oligohymenophorea; order Peniculida; family Parameciidae; genus Paramecium; species Paramecium biaurelia. Next base: position 433,606 of record JPFL01000007.1, read on the forward strand.
TGGGAATTAATAAGGGTAAGTCAAAGATTATTATTAACATTGATTATTGTATTATTATAAGATTTTATTATTACAAAAGGAATCTTATTAGTTGGTTTACTTTTTACTTATTACCTTATGTTTAACATTAGTAAACCGTTTAATGTGGGAAAGTTAAATAAATTTGAAAAAGAATGCTTAATTCTTTGTATAATCTCTTTATTATTATGTCTAATTTAATTTTCGATTTATGATAATTCACCTGTTTTAAATTATATCATTTAAGTTTTAATTTTAGTATCTTTACTTTATTTAGTTTATTAATGTGTAATGAAATTTATTTCTGTGCATATATCAAAATATGAAGTATTTTTAGATACCATCAGAATAATAATTAAAAAACATATAAGAATAGAATATATTTAAAAATCTAAATATCTAGAGTTGAGTTCAGAAAGAAGAGCTAGAATAAGGCGATTATTTATGATGTTAAAATTCTAAACAAATCAAAAATCAACTCAACCTGCTATTTTTACACATTTAGTTTCAGGTTAAAGATTTACTCAAGTTTCAATAGAGAGTCAAAAAGATCAAAAAACAAGACTTGTTTGAATATCTATATATATAATAATTATTATTTTATTTATTTTTAGATAAACCATAAGATATATTTTGTTAATTAATCAAAAATGTCGAAACGGAAAAAACATATTTATAAATGCCAAAAGTGCTGCAGAGATAGTTTAATCTTAATTTAGATTAAACTAAAATTACTTGATATATATTTACTTTACCATTTATTATTTGTAGTGTACTGTATAGATATAATCCTCCAAATGTAAATGCCCATAATTCTGTAGACATCCATAAAATGAGTACTGCAGTATAATCAAAAGGATTGAATATTTAAAATATAAAGGCATATATAAATGGTGGAATAAAAACATATTTAATAGTTCCTAAGAATAATAAATTATTATTATACTAAAGAATGTTATCTGTGTATTGGTCAAAGAAAAATGAAATTGTAAAGTAATCAAAGTTAAAAAATTACATATGATACCTATGAAAATGGCAAAACCAATTTAAACAGAGTTTTCTATATTCCAAATATCTGAATGGTCTGCTGCTATAAGACCACTAATCCATAAAGCATAAGATAATGTGAAAATCAAGAATATGAAAAAAGCATAGTGTTTCTTTTTAATTATATTTAATATGTACACATCTAAATGGTTTATAGAATCTGATTAACAATAATTATGATGTAGAGATCAGAAAAAATAAATATAATGGTGCTCTATATTTTTCCTAGTCAAAATTATAAAACAAATTATCATAGTTAAAATCTAAAATAGTTATGATTGACATAATTATTTATATAGCCTCCTAAAATATCCAAACACCTGTTATTTAAATAAGAAATCTCTGTTTTTGTAAATCATTCAGATTAGACAATTATTAGTTATTTTGTAACAAGGGTTAATAAATTTAATCTAACTAAGAAAAAGCATGGCGAGATCGAGTTTCTTAATTAATTAAATTAAGACTTGAAGTCTATTATAAATTAGTTGTCTCTATAGTAGTTGAATTCTGAGAGGACTCTAAATTTCTTAAGGATTAATTCTCTTCTTTTTCTCTAGTTTGCAGCAAAATATTATTTAACATAATTTATTCATTGTTATTCATTAAATGTAAGATTTAATATATAATATTATAAGTATGATATTTACATATATTTTTCTTTGTTACAAAATAAAATATCAATTATATATAGGAACTTGTTTATATAAATCTCTATAAAAATAATTCTCTTTCAGGTATATTTAGTATTATATACATTGATGATTTACAAATTAATTATAAATTAAAATTAAAAATACAAATGAATTAGGAATAAAATCATTTTACATTCACTACTGTGATTCATCCACCTTTTGTTGATTAAGAAAAGTAAGAAGAATAATTTTATCCATCAATGGGATATAATTTTGCTACAGGAGATGTAAAACGTAAAAATATATTATTATTCTTTTAGCTGGATGGGCTTTTATAAGCAAAGATCAACCACCATGTGTTCCTTACTTTTCATCATTTATCAAAAAGTAGAATGGAGCAGAATTTCTCATTACAGGTGGTGCTTATCAAGAAAATAATTAAATTTATAGTTCTGCCTTTTGTTTTAGAATTTAACTACATGATCATATGGAAGGACATAGAATTAAATATGAATTGTGGAGATAAGGATTAACAAGAGAGGATGAAGATGGTAATGAAATTGAAGGAGAGAAAGTGGCTGTTATACCACAAATGAATTTTGCTAGACACAATCATAAGGTTTTTGAATTATTAAAACCAGGAACAACAAATTAATATTTATATATGGTAGTTGGAGGTTAACTCCTAAATTAAGAAGGTTGGGGTCTCTTAAATTAATGTGAAATTTATGATGAGAAGGGACCTGTAAATTAAAATGGAGAATAATCATGGGAAGTGGTCGATTCTATGGTTTAAGCAAGAGCTGGATTTTCAGGTTTTGTACTGAATAATAAAGTATATGTTTATGGAGGATTATCGATTGAGAATGAAGAAACTGTATAGATTATTATAGAAATTTTATTAGAAAATACTCCACAGTAATAAGGTAGAATGTTTTGATTTAACTACAAAGAAATGGAAAGATTTTAAATATAGATAAGGTATTAATGTAACAAATCATTTGGGTTCATCTTGTTTACCAATTTCAGATAAACATATTCTAGTTTTTGGAGGTTCTAATGGTGAGAAAGTGACTGATAAAATTGCTATAATGGATATTGAAAAAAAGTCTATTGAGAATATTAAATCAAAAACAAAATTAAGTGTTCCTAGAGCAGGCGCTTAAATTTTTGTATTGAAATAAGTTGAAGTAGCTGGTATTTGGTTTATAATATTTTATTAGATTCAGCTTAAAAGAAAGATCTTATTGTAGTTTTGGGTGGAAATTAAGATGAAGTTAGTTTTGACTATTTTGTGATAAAGGATTAAAATTCACTTGAAATAGAGTATGTTGGAAAAAACGAGTTTAATAATGTTTTTACTGGAGCAGTCACTGGAACTTATACTTTTGGTGGTATAAATGATATCAGAGCCTGGGTAAAAACGATGTAGTACATGCCTGTAGTGACATTAATATAATGAATATTAAAATATCACATGCCTTATTTATTAATTGTTTTTTATTATTGGGTCAACTAATATAATAAATTGTTGATTCTTTTACTTATAAGAATCTTACAATACTTGCATTGGTAATATTTACAATAATTATTATCTATTACAATTAGACATTAGAAAAAAATTGGATAATTATGATACAAATATTATTGACATATACTTTACATATAGAAATTCAGATTCCTTAATTTGGCTTTGCTCATTCATTATTTTATGCATATTTAATGTTTAAGAATTAAGTTCAATTTTGGATGCTATTTCTAAATTTACTATTTATTGGTACATATTGTTTATTCAGAATGTATGATCATTTGGATTAATAAATTATCTGGACTGCAATTCATTATGCAGTAGCTTATATTATATTAACAATAATGAATTATGAGGCATTTAAATAATAGTAATCTCCAAAATTAATAGAGATGTTTTAAAATTCAGAAAGATATAAATGGAAAGAAATGAGTTAACATGAGTTATTTTAAGATAATTATACTAAGAATTTATGTTTCAATTAAATAAGAGAAGGTGTAATACTTTATGAATAAGGTTATGAATAATAACCAACATTTATAAATAGATCTGCCAAATCAATGTTTTAGATATCAGATTAAACTTAAATTTAAACTGCATATTTAAACTACTACAAGATAGAAAAAGCAGAGGTTAAGAAATCGATGTAATCAATTAAAAGTATTGGAATTGATATATAAAATTCTATAAAATAATATAGTGGATCCTTATCATTTAATTCAAAAAGTCAACACATTCCTTAATAAGGATTTAAAGAAATGACTTTATAATAAATGCTTGATAAAATTTGGATTAAATAAAACAAGGAGAGTTATCTATTTTATGTTTAGTAATCTAAACATGTATCCTAAGTAATGTTATGCATATCAATAGTCTTAATAAGCTCCTATACTAGAAGTGAGTGTATACGTGAACATTTAAGTAAAGAAAGTTATGACTATAATTTGCAGAGATTTAAGTTACAAGAAATGTATAAAGTAATTGTAAAGTCATTATAACTAAAAATCAAAAATGATTTCTTTTGTTTCTCATGAATTTAGAGCACCTTTGGGTTGTATGATAACAATGTTAGAACATGTTGCAAAAGAACAAAATAATTTATATATTTAAAATTCTATTGATAATTCTAGATATCTATTAAATCTATGTAATGATTTATTAGACTTGGCATAAATTTAAGCAAATAAATTTTAATTAAAAATGGAAAGATTTAATTTAAAAATGTTATGCCAAGAATGTTTATAAATGTTTAATCTCTAAGCTGAGAAAAAATAATTAAAATTAATGTTATAATATCAATCTGGTTGTCCAAATATAATAGAATAAGATTAAAATAGAATAAAATAAGTAATGATCAATCTAATAGGAAATGCTTTCAAATTTACTTAAGAAGGATATATCATATTAAGAGTAGATTTAGTTCAAGATTTAGTTATTGAAATAGGTATATCTGATTCAGGAATAGGAGTATAAGAATAAGATAAAGAGATGTTAATGAAAGCATTTGGAAAGATAAATTCTGAGGAAAGTAAGAAATTAAATGCTTAAGGAGTTGGATTAGGATTAGTGATTAGTAATAAAATTGCATAATAATTGGGTGATGGTTTAAGATTTGAATCAATTTATCATAAGGATCAAGTTTTTCATTTACAATTCATCTTTAAGATCTTTAAAGTTATGAATCAGATATAGTTAAACCAGTTAATAATAAATAATCAATTTTAAGTGATAGTGAAATAATAGAGAATTTAAATGAGGATGAAGAAAGTTCAAAAGAGATTTAAATTATAGTAACATAACCAAAAAAATAAATAAATTGTTCTGTTGAATGTTGTTCAAAAATATTAATTGTAGATGATACTTAATTTAATATTGATACTTTGCAAATGTTATTGATACGAATGTATTCCTTATTATTTTATCTAGAGGAGTTAATTAAATTGATTATTCTATAAATGGATATAAAGCAATAGAAAAAGTAAAGTTAAAAGAAAAATGTAATCATTGTAATTCAAATATGTACGGATTAATATTTATGGATTTAGAAATGCTTGGAATCAATGGAATTAATGCTTCCAAACATATTTTCTCTTATTGTGAAGAGAAAAATATCAAATTACCTATAATTGTGGCTTGTTCAGCCTATCAAAAAGATATGGAATTTCCAAAATGTTAATAAGTTGGAATGAAATTTTATTTAGAAAAACCTGTTGAAATGAGATAACTCTAATCTATTATCGATTATTACAGAAGTACAATTTGATAAAATTTCTTTTTATTAAACTAAATATGACATTACATTAAATACTAATTAATTTATCATATAAATATAACAATATTGAATAATTCTTCATTCTTCATTCATCATCAAAAAAAGGACTAATCATTAATATAGGAAAACTTATAGCCATTACAAAAACATCTTTAGTTTAAAATTTATTCTAAGAAATAAATATAAAAATATTACATATCCTTTTTCAATAATCTTATTGACTATTAAAATATATCCTATTCCAATAAACACTACAACTATAACCCAAAGTAATAAAGGAGGATAGACAAAAAAGTACTTTTGAGTAATTAATTCTAAAACGTATGTGATAATTATTGGAATTATCAAAAAACGTAAATATTTTTAAATTGATTTCTTTACACCATTTTGTCTAATTGCAAATCTAACTGAAATGAATTCAACACATATTAAAAGGTAGAAGTAATAGAAATAATTTGTTTCCCAAGAGAAAATCTTAGCATAGCCAGAAACTGCTATTTGAAGACCTTACATAAGTAATACATATAAAATAACATGTATCCAATAAAAAACTTTTTGATTATTTTACTAAAATTAATAAATATATTTATACCTGAGTTACAAATGATGGATTAGTTAAAACAAATAAATTCAATATTATGAATAATGTAAAAATTATCCATAATCCAGTACTCCATTAATAGTTTCTTGTAACAAATTCTAAATTGAATAAGGCTGAAATGGTGTTAACTATGAGTGAAATACAAATTTCAAGCATAAATAGATATGTAGACATTTCATAAAAAAATTTAAGTTCTAGGTTACCAGCTTTTGGAATGATTGTATGTTTTAAAGGATTTTGATTTTGATTTTGATTTGGATTTGGATTTATGTTTTAAATTTAATTTTGATTTTGGTACTAATATTATATGTATTGAGGAAATTAAGGAAATTAAGGCACTACTTATTATTAAACTTAAGGAGATTGGTGAGGACGGGTTGGAATTTATGGTATATTAATTATGGAGGTTTGGTTTGAGGATTAACTTAAAGTTTAATATTGCTATTATAAATTAGGATGCATTTGCTCTTATGATGATAACTAAGCTTATTATTATTTCTTTTAATAGATTTCTTAAAATAATTATTAGTGTAAGTAAGGAGGTTGGGTGAGTATTTAGTTATATTCATCTTAAGATAATATTATCGGAACAAAGGTTTATCCCTGTTAGTGAGAATTCATTAGATTAATATATTAATAATATTGAATAACAATCTAGTGATATAAATTATGAATATTGTTTTATGATTTTCCTCATTGTACATTTTATTACTAAGAGTTTTAACTCTATGATTCTTACACCATTTCATCACTTTTGTTCAATCCGATATCAAAGAATGGTACCAAAATTAAAAAACTAAGTAGAACAGCTGCGTATTGACAATCATCAGATCTTAAATTAAACTAAGGGATGATTATAATTAATAAATACTTTAGTTGATTGAATCATTCTAGATAGAATGAATTGTAGATAGAATCCAAAGGCAGTTGAAAAACAGATAATTCCGCATAAGACACCATATTTGTCATATAGAGAAAATAGGATTCCACCATAAGTAACTGAGGGTATTACTATGAACCAGAAAGAGTCTAAAAAATACATATGAAACTTTACTTTTAAAACTTAATTGATCTAATTCTTACATAGTATATGAAAATAGTGATAGTACTTCTAGATTGATGAAACTAAACACTATTATAACAATCACATCTCCACCATTTGATTCCAAAATATGATTTGAGCTTCCTCCTTGATTATAATAAAAATTAGAATAAGTGGAGGAATACAAAGCTTATATAAAAAAACCATAAGCTAATCCATAAACTACACAAAGAATTTTGCTAGTTTATTTATTTTTTAATTTCTTTGAAGCTGTGTATGAGTATATTAGTGAAAGTGCCATAACTACAGTGAAAATGTAAAATGGAACTTTGAAACTACCATAAAGGTGATACTAGAATTCAATAAAGCTATTGCGATAAGAACTACAACAAAGAACTAAAGGGAAGGCTTAAAAAAGAAGGAAAAAGCATAGAACCTATATGTTAAAGTACCTTCTTTCCAATTTTCCAGCCAATCTTAAGGTATCATGTTTTAAAGTTTCTTCTTATTTAAGTGCTGGAAGTAATGGTTAAATCATCTGAGGTTATTAATGATATGGTAAGAGTGGTTATTATTAAGGTGGAATCAAGTGTTGAGGATGTTGAAATTAAGGGTATTGGATAGGTTACACTTGATTAAGATTAAATTAAGGTCTTGGTTAGTACATCTAAGGAGCATATACAACATATGTTTATTATGGAGGCTATTAAATTTGTGGAATTTAGTTAGGAATCTAAATTTGATTTTGAACTGCATTAGGCACTTGATATTAAGGATTTATGGGTATCACTTTACTAATATCATCAGGAGTTTAAGTATCAGCCATTTATGTACAATGTTTTATTTTCTATAATTATTTATTTTAAAAAAAGAGTGTTTCTCAAGTATTTCATCTATAATACATAATATAGAAAAAAATCAATATTCTGTAAATACATAATTTCTAATTTTATAGAGAAGACCTTTTTCAACCATTTGAATGTGGAAAATGTATTCATCATAATCATATCTATGAATATTAATCAATATTTAAGTTTGGCAAATCTCACATTTCTACTTGGTTTTTAATCCTTGGCTTATTAAAATCTTTGGATGACTTGCTTCTCTAATTCAGTAACCAATGATATTTCAGATCTCCTAGCACCTGTGGCAATGTAATATTCATCATCAAAAGTATTGCATAAGGCAACTGCTTAATCCCATAATTATTAGTTTCTTCCTTATTTTGTTGAAGCTGCTTAAACTATTGCTTATTAAGTTCCAATGCATTAATTTAAATGATCTAATTTATCTTGTAATCTTTCTTCTTAGTTTGATAATCTATTTAAGATAATATTGATTCTGTCCTTTTAATCATTAAATGCAGCAACAGCAGCAGCATTTGATTCTGTGAATTCATTATAAGTATCATGCACATTTTCTCTCAATTAAAGTAACAATTATTCAACTCTTTCAATTTAACTTGGGTCAACTAAATCTTATTGTGATGCTAATTATGTAAAAGCATAAAAGATTGGAGCATAATTGATTGTTTACTTAATATTGAATGATGTTTATAACATTGATTTACTTACACTACTTAATTCAGCAAAGCTTCTTCTTCCATTTGCAATACCTGATAATATGTCAAGTGCTTCATCAATAGCATGAAGTGAATCATCATAGTCTCTTCCTCTTTTTTTGAAATAACCTTACTCATTTTCAGCTGTTGTAATAATTAATGTTAAATGTTCTTGATATGTGAATAATTATTATTAATTAACCTCTTATTAATTAGTTGTTCTAATTTTTGAGGTTTTACATACATTCAATTATGCAGTTGAATCTCTGACTACATTTGAAGCATCTTCTACTTCTTTATTTCTAAATTCGAATTCATAATAACATTCACTTTCTTAAATATTGTATATTTCATCATGATTTACTTACTCAACATTAACTGCTTGTTTGAATTATTTTAAAACATTCAGAACTGCATCCAATGGAGAGTTTGTTTTCATTTTAGACTCGATTTCAGCTAAAACAGCAGTCATAGATCTTTATTTTGAATAGTTCAATTTAGTGTATGGTGAAACTGATGAACCAGATACTAAAGTTATAGCAATAAGTATCAAAGCTATTTTCATTTTAGAAATTAATAAAAAACGAATTTCCTTAAATTCCTCTAAAATACAACTATACTTAGTATTTTGCTAATATTCAATTGAAATCAGGCTTAAGAAACAAGAACTTTCACCAACTCCATATATTATTACACTTTTACATAAGATAAATAAAATTAAATGAGTCTATTTAATCATTAATTCATAATTGATTTTGTTTCACAATAAGCTTTTGGAAATACTCACCTTGTTTTCATATCATACCTTTTCTCATTACTAAAAATAAATAATAATTATCTGTTAATATATTTATATTTTCTTATTAAACTATGCATTAGGGATCCTTTATTTCTAATAATTAGAAATATGCAGAGTTAGATATGTTTAGAAAGGATGTTAGAGAAAAGTTTAGCTCAAAATTTGACAATCATAAAACAGTACTTCAAAAAGCAAAGGAATCTTAATTGAATCCACATTAATCCATCTTCAGAAATAGCTAATCACCTAAAGCATAAAAAAATTCATAATAATAATCTCCAATACGAATTAAATAATACTCTAAACATTCTCCAGGTAGATTATCTTTTCAAAGATCTAGTATTGATGTTGGTAATGTTAATTCTAGGTATCAAGATTGGTTTAACTATTTTTTAGTCTGAATATACCCAAAAAAACTCTAAATGAAATAGTGGCTGTCGAAATAATATAGGATTTAGCCAGAGCGTTAAAAGGATAAAGCTATGCAGCTACAGATTTATATATGCAGGAATTACGAAAATTATCCAAAATGGTTTTAAATGAATGACTGAATAGAATCTAGTATTGATTATAAATTATTATTTGCAAAAACATAACCTTGAAAATTCTTCTATGCTCTCCAAATATGTTTATAATAGAAATCATATTTTATTGATTTTTTTCCTTATCCTTATCTTCATATGTAATCTACTCTTATTTAATATGGATAATTCTAATTTATTTCTTCAAGAATCTTATAAATTTTTATCAAAGAAATATTTTTATTTCTTTCAATTCTAATCATTTATCAACGTCCTTAAAGGCTGGAAATTTGGAAATTTATAAAAATAATGCAATTTTTGGAAGAATTAAATTCGATTTCATAATATTGTATATTATAATTTTTAATATATAAATTAAATGAATTCTTAAGAGTATACATTAGAACCTAAGTCTTCAAATTTTTCATTTTATTTCAAATTCAAAGAGGAAATTTGACAACAACACTTAAGAAAGTTAATTTGAATAGGTAATAAAAAATTAGAATGAATAATTTACAAGATCCTAGACAATGGGCTGCAATTATAAAAAATAAAACCATGGAATAAAAAAAAAGAGAATAAAATATTTACTTTTCATGATAAAATATTTAAATTAAAAAAAATCGATATGCTAAAATAAAATTTGACCAAATAAGATATTAATATAATAATTAACATCTTATATTAAATTAATCAACCAATAGAAATTATTTTTTTCTTTTCCATTGTATACATAATTAATTAGGTTGAAATTTGATATAGTTTTTTGTCTGTTTCTTTAGAGAAATCAATTATCGAAATAGAGGAAGATTAACATATCCAATTATAAATATAAAAAATTTAGAATACCTTTGATATAAAAAGGTTGTATTAATAAAAAAAGGTGAATGCTGGAAAGAATAATTTTTTGTAAATGAATTATAATTATTTTAATAATTAAAAAATTTTATTTAATGATTTATTATTATTTTGTTTAAGTATAAAATATTCATTAAGAATAGGTGTAAATCCTGATTTTTAGATTTTAGTAACTAGTTATATCATCCATAATCTTCTATAAAAGCTAAAAGCTAAAAGTTGATGATTTAAATTATCCCACTTGATTTTTACTTGAAAATATCATATAGGGATTATAGTAAAATTTTAGGTGAAAATAAACTTTTGTGATTTTTACTTTACGCAATTTATCTCAAAATCATAGATTAATTCATTTTAGATCTTTAGTTAAGTTAATAAGTTATAGAATATGCTCAAAATAATCCGCATAATTATATCATATATTATTTAAAGTTCTCTAAAATCAAAGAAAGCACTACTGTTAAATTAAAAATAGAAATTTGAGTACAATATTCTATTTTATACATTTAAACCATAATTCTATTATTTGATTTTTCATATAAGAATATTTTTTTGGAAAATATTATTGTTTTTTATCTAACTCTTAGGAGAATAAGGGATTTTGAGGAGTCTAGTTTGCAAAATTGTACAAGATGATAGAAACTGTATTTCCCCCAAAACAAAATGCTAAAATTAAGATAGTGAAAATCATAAATTGATGAGCATCATTTTAAACTAATCTATTTGATAATAAACAAATTTATAATGGCTGATCATAAAACAAATTGTTAAAGTAATTTGAGTGTTATTTTGAGGAGAAACTATGAAGTATTTTTTTTTGATTTTTATCATTCATATTTTTATATGATAGCTAAATTTTTTGATTTTAGTATATTTTTAATAAATATTTTCTTTTCAAAGAATAGTCAATTTAGTAATGCTAAATATAAGCAAATTTATAAATTGTAGAGTTTGGATATATACAATTGATATTTATATAGAGGGAAATATAATTTAATTTAAAATAAATACTTATGGGATCAAGATGTTGTTTAGCTTAAGGGGATGAATAAGGAGAGCTAATGTTGTAATAAAAGATAAAATAAAAGAAAAAAGTTTAAATATTAAATAAAAATACATGTTAAAATAGTAGTGAGTAGAATAAGAAAAATAGGAGAATACAATCTTATTAAAATAACTAATAATATATGATAGACGATACTGGAAAGGAATATAATAGAATAGCTGCAAGTAGTTTAGAAATTTAAGAACTAACAGGAGATATGGATAGGGTAAATTCAATTCAATTAACCGAAAATGCTGTTAAAGATAAACCTGTAAAGAGTGATTCTTATGAAATAATTTCACTTGAATCTAAAAAGACTATCTTGAAGAAAGAAACAAAATATAGTTAATTTCATAATTAGGCTAATTTTAATTAGAATTAGAAGAAGGTTAGATTCGATGATGTTTGAATGTAATATATTTGTAATAGTTATGACATGTGTTTATAATACAACATCACTGATTTTTATATATAAATTAAAATGAATATGAGTAGATAGACTAACCAAATAAGCTAATTTAATAGTTATTTTAAATTGTTATTTTAGAATTTGATTTTGTCTATTTTTAGAAAATAATTAAAACTTCTTAGTTTGAGGATGTTGTAAAATTGTTAATATATATATATATATCTATTATTCAATTTAGAATTCCAGGATAGATGATTAAAAATAAATGAAAAAGAATAGATTAAATTAATTTTAATAAATAATATTTGATATTTTATTCTTTTAAAGAGAAGAATGATAGATTAAATTTATTTATAAATATAAGAATAGAATAATAATTATTTATGTCATTTTAATAATACTCATTTATCTGTTAAATTTCTAAAAGCTGATTTAATTTCATCAATAAATTTAGTGAAATAATTCATTAATTCTTATTTTGGTTATTTAGGATCCTAAAGATGTATAACATATATTTACCTCAAATTTCATTTATGATAATTTGACAAATTATGGTTTAGTTTGATTCAAAATGATATTCCATGTAATTTTGGTATCTCCTGAAGACTCAAGTATTGACTTTTTACCACATTCGTAAAAGGAAACAATGCATCTCATCATACCAATAGTTTTATAAAGTGGACAATTATAATCATATTTACTAAATGCATCTTGTTATAAGAAATCTTCTCTAATAATTTTAGCAATCTAAAAGGATATTAAGAATAAGAATACTTCTAATGATAACTTTTGATCTTCTGAAAGAGAGTCTCTTCCTACAAGTTACACAATTTCATTTAATTCTGATTCTTCATGTAAAATTTATTTGAATATAACTCTCAAATGAGTAAATTCTGGATCAAAGGAATTAAAATATGGTTCTAAAATTTTTTCATAGTTTGAATTGGAGATAGTCCAATTGACAGATGGGAAATGTTTTCTTTATGCTAATTTCTTATCCAATCCCCAAAAGACCTAGACAATAGTAAGAGTGGCAGTAGTAACAGGATCTGTGAAATCCTATAAATAAATAACATATAATAAATTACTCCTCCTGGGGGTGAAACAGCACCAACAATAGTAATAGATCCTTCTCTATCAGGTGAACCTCTGCATTTGACTCTTCCAGCTCTTTCATAAAATTGGGCAAGTTTTGATGCCAAATAAGCAGGATAACCTTAATCTGCAGGCATTTCTGCTAATCTACCAGAGATTTCTCTTAAGGCTTCTGCCCATCTGGAAGTAGAATCAGCCATCATAGATACATTAAAACCCATATCTCTAAAATATTCAGCTAATGTGATTCCAGTATAAATAGAAGCTTCTCTGGCAGCAACTGGCATATTGGAAGTGTTAGCAACCAAACAAGTACGTTACATAATGTTTTCTTCTTTACCCTTCATTTGAATAGTCAATTCTGGGAATTCACTTAACACTTCAGCCATCTCATTTCCTCTTTCTCCACATCCAACGTAAATGATACATTCAGAATTTGAATATTTAGAAAGTGCCTAAGAGATACAAGTTTTGCCACATCCAAAGGCTCCTGGAATACAGCAAGTACCTCCTAAGACTGATGGATAGAGTGCATCAAGAACTCTTTATCCAGTAAGGAGTGGTGTATTACCTTATAATTTCTCAATAATAGGTCTAGGTTGTCTAACAGGCCAGAAATGACTCATTCCATATTGATGTTTCTTGCCATCCAATTCTACTTCTATAACTTTATCTTTTAATGTATAATTGCCCTCAGGTGCAATATAAGTGACTCTACCTTAGACTCTGGGAGCTGTTAAGATCTTATGTTCATCAAAAAGATTATTTTCAAAGACTGATCCATAGATATCACCTCCAGAAATCATTGAACCAACTTTAATTAATGAGGATGGTTTGAATTCCCAAATTCTATCTTAATCTAAAGATGGAATATCAACACCTCTGGGTACAAAAATGGAAGCTGATTAATCTGCAATGACTTATAATGGTCTTTGAATTCCATCAAAAATTTATGTTAAAATACCTAAATATTTAAGTATTAAATACCTGGTCCTAATTCAACTGAAAGTGGAGACTTTGTTCTCATTACAGGATCACCTACAGTCAAACCAGCTAATCATTTATAAATGAGCTATAAATACATGTATCTTCATAACATTGAATTGATGCATTATCTCCTTCTAATTTAATGATTTCACCAACAAGCTTATCCCAACCAACTTTCACTAACTCAAACATCTTAGCACCTGCCATTCTCTCTGCAACGACCACTATTAAATTAATGAACACTATTTTACATGGACCAGCCACTTTGAACACTCTACCAAAGCTACTTTCTTTCTCTTGTAACTCTTCCAATTGTGTCTTGCGTTATTTATTCATATCTTTTAATAAAATTTATATAAATGAACATCACAATTCTGAAAATAAAGCAAGAAATTATTTTATTCTCTATATATATATATATATTAAATGTATTTGCTTCTCATTTTCTTAATCTTATAATTATATTAGATTACTAAGTTTTTTATAATATAAAATAAAATGAATTCAACTTTTAGCAAATTCGTAGTTTGTAATCTCACCCATTTATTTTTTATCATCTTCTATCATTTTTTTAAGCAATTCATTTTTTATTTGAGTAATCAAATAGTCTTTTTTTAACTTTGTGAAAAGATCATTCAATTGATCATGTAATTACTTCTTCTCTTTTTAAACAAATGTTTGTTATTCAATTTAACTCTATAATCTTTGCAATTCCTCATCTTCCTTCTATATCTTTTATTATTATTCTAGTTTCAATCTCTCTTTCTCTTTTTATTTCTATTATTGTCTGACCAACTCTTCTCCAGTTGCATCTCTAATTAATTTCCATTAAAATTTCTATGAATTACTCTTATAAAATACATCTAAGTGAAATTCGAATTTAGCATCGATGCTGTCCTCCTACAATTACATTTTTACACTTTATAATGGCTACGATCTTAAGTTAGCAATTTCAATTTTTTATTTCTTCCCACAACAAATAAACATTAATTAAAATGCAAAACTTTATAACTAGACCATCAAGAACAAATACCAATGAATTTGGACATCGACATGATGATAACTTCGATTACACTGAATTCAAGAATTTGGCCTCAAGTTTAATTACTACTCAACATTAAAAAGAATGGAATCATCAACCCAGAATTACATAAATCCTTCTCAATCAAAGTCTAACTATTATGTTTGATGGAATCCTAATCAAAGAATAATGTACCTTGTATCATAATGTTCTTAAAATTGATACTCATTATATACAGCTTTCCTAATATTAAATCAAAAGGAAACAACTAATTCACAATAATAAAAAGTGTTACCTTCTACTTCTTGGCAATGACTTAATGTTATTCTTCAACAGTTTTGATGTCTAGAAACATTGGTATAATTAGATTAAACAATTTTGCATAATGAAAAACTTATTAGTCAAATATCGTCTATAGGAGTAGTTATTCCAGGATTTCTATTCTATCATAAAGAAAAAAGTAATTAAATTATTCTATATAAGAATCGTTAATAGTTTTCTGCATACATAATCAATAAGTAACAACCATGTTTAGAACATACTTTTGGTTTGTTGCATGAGAGCAAGAATCACTCAATACTCAAAATAAAGAGAATATATGAGGATACCAATAATTATGTTATGATTACAGAAAGGTTTGAGGGAGAACCGGTTTTTAATTTCTTATTAGAGAATATTTAATTTATGGAGGTTTAAGTAGCTACAGTATGATTTATTATATATTATTTTAGTTGATTTACTAAATCCTACTTTTACTACGTTATTTAAATGAACATTAAGCATATCATGGAAATATTAATGCATTAAATATATTAATCAATAGAGAAAGTTAATCTTTAGAGATTGCAGTAATTGGATTTATATATTATGTATAAGAATTAATTTAATTGGTAGCCTTTTTAATCAGGAGATAATATAAGTGAATATTTGAAATGGGTTAATCTGAATAAGTATTATTGGAGTGGTTTTGAAGAAAATTAAATACCAGGAATACATTCTGATCTTTATCAATTAGGAGTTTTACTTTATATAATTACATTTTATACTAAAATTAATTAAGATATAAAGGTATGCACATTAATAATAATAGCGAAAAAGTGACCCTTACAAATTGTTTTTAAAGTACATGAAAGAATTATTAATAAAGTATGAGTTAATTGATGAAACCATCGAAGTCTTAACATGTTGAATATTAATATTTTATTTAGAGATGAAGACTCCAGATTAATAATTTGTACACGTATTTTCATCAAGTCAATTGGATCTGATAAAAAAGTTATTATCAAATTGTTCTTTGTCTGATGCTCTTACACATTAATGGTTTGTTAATGCTAAACAAAAGGCAAAACCACACAATTAACGTCAAGGATTACCTACTCTAAAAACTATCATTGAATTAAAGGAAGCCAGTGATGGTGAAGCTAGTAAATCATAAACTAAAAGATTCAGTATTTAAAGTGATATGTATGATTCAAGTAAAAATGATCATAATATTAAAGTGGATGAATGTCCAACAGTCTCATATTTAATGCGCAACATCTTAGATTATGAAAAGGCGCCATGTAAAACTCATCATTCCTGATTATATTTAATTAAAATAAATATGTTACATGCAAAACCAAAGACTTAAACACAATAAGTACTTTTCTAAGATTTGAAGAGCAAGAAATCTTCAACTTCCTTTAGTCCTATTAACACACTTTTTGGAAATTAATAAACTGTCAATCTCCCTAACAATTTATGTATCTATCCTTATTATACTTAGCAATACCATTGTATAAAGGTCATTTTGTTAATTTTCATCATGAACAGATAAGAATTAATGATAATTGTTCTTTGAGTGGAATTTAAGATGGCTTTCTTTACTTTGTGGTAAATGAAAAAACTCTGCAATTCTATTTCTTTTCGCCTTAACATGATGATTTAAATTACTATTACAATACTGTAAACATTTCTATTTTATTGTAGGATGATAAGAAGTATAAATTTCCAATCAGACTCAAAGAACAATAAATTAATCACTTAGAGTATATTACAGCCGTTGGATTTTAATTGGTAGATGATATATGGACAATGGCAATCGCTTCTGAATTCTATATATTTTTATATACTTTTACAGGAGATTTAGACAATTTATAAATGCTAAAATAAGGGTTCAACGTTAATGGAGAAATAATAAATTAAGTCCTATTTTATTAAGATAATTTAATCTATGGAGGTAGTTCAGGAACTCTAACTTGTAAATCTATTGATTCAGCTCAAAACTATACAACTTAATTGAAAGAAAAAATTAAAAAATAATTCAATAGGATTTTTAAGGATTTGACTCCTTGGTCATCTCAATAAGGATTAATCTAATTGGAATTATAGGAAGAATTTAATATTTGTTATGGTTTATTTGAGAAACTTGATAAAGATGAAAATGTAGAGGATACATTTATAACCATCTATGATATTGGACTTCAAGGAGAACTCTTTTAAGAAATAATCACAATAAAATAATCATATTTATTTAATTCTAATTTAGAATTCAAAAATGCATTTGATTATCATAATCTGTAATTTTATCATGTGTTTTTTGAAAAACAATACTAAACAAACAAAATCATATTGATTATAACAACAAAAGATCAATTATAACTTTATTTATAGTTTGAATTATAAGATAGAACTATTAATGAAATTAATGAATATAAATAAAGAATTTCAAATTCTAATATTACTCAATAATAATATATAAAATTGAAACCAGAATTCTAGATCATATAGATTAAGAATCCTTATATGAAAATTGATACTGTAATTCCATATGGAGTTTGTTTGGATGAGAGTAGAATATAATATAAACAAAAAGAAATGTTGACAATTTAATAAAACTAAATTCTGAAATCAGTATACAAAGAAGAATAATTATCATTATTTCATTTAGATAACTATATCATTGCTTAATTTCTTGATATGGCTCATATTCAATATTTTAGAAACTTAGAATAATAAATTACTAAATACAATTCATATAATTAAATATAGTATTCAATATACAGAGATACATCAAAAGATGCAATTGAAAAAATAGATCTTCATGGTCAAAATGGTCATGTTGTTCCAAAAAGTACTTATAATATTGGAAAAATGACTGTTAATCGATTATTCAATCATTTTGATATAAATGAATCTTAACTTTATAATTTACCTGAACATTTTATTTGTATTGCTGATCATACAATCGAATTCATTGTTAGAATGAGACCAATTGATTGTTTCTTTACTGCTATCAAAGTTACACATTATGATTTTATTGATCAAGTAGATGCTGATTTCCCACTTGAAAAATTGGTTAGAGCATTTGGAATTGAAGAAAGTTGTGCATAAATCTTATAAATAATTATTCAAGAAGAATAGAACTTTTATATAAATGTTGAACTTCAACATTAATATTAATTAGATTTATAGAAAGCATATTAAAGAATACATTATTCAGAAAATATTCAAAAATTTTTTGATGACAATGAAAAGATTCCAATTTGGGTTACTGGTTAAGTTTATGTCCGCAAAGGAGCTATAATCAAAGAGAAAGCACTTAAAGCTTATTATGCTTTAATTAAGCGTTCATTAATTAATGAAGATAGAAATCAAAAGTCAAAAAAAGTATCAAGCACAACTTCTTTAATTTGGAAAATTATTGCTCCTCTTACTACCAAGAAATTCATCAATGAAAAAGTTTATAACTTAGAATGTAATAAACCTATTGAGAGTTATTCTATCTAATAATTACAAATAGTATTTAAATAAATAGAAAAATTAATTAAATTATTCGAAAATGAACCTAATTATTATTAACAAGTTAAGAATTAAAGGCATGATCTATAAATTGAAGAATAAAACTAATTTCAAAATTATAAGAATGGATTCAGTAAATACATTTATGAAACTTTTGAATAAAGTACTAGATTAGATATTTCAAGAAGTACTAATTATTCAGATTAATCATTAGCTGTTAGTGTGAATGTGGATATAGAATATGTAAATATTATATTTATTTTAGAATTAAATGAAAGTACTCTACTCTTATTGTAAATAAATCAAATAATTACTTTAATTTTTGATATATTTCTTTGGAGAATTATAAGGAATTAGGAATATTATTAATAGCTATTAAAATAAAACTTAATTATTTGAATTATCAATAAAAAGTGTACTAAGTGGTGACACTATTGGCAATTTGACATTAAAATAATTAATGATACATATTATTAAAAGTGATAAAACTAAATTTAGAGACACTGCTTAATATATGAATTTTCATTTTCCTGATTTCTTTACTGATTCAGATTTTAAAATAAGTCTTGTATAAAACTTATATGATGAAATATTAACCTTTGCTGCCTAAAAAAGTAAGAACTCTCATTGACTAATTAGATTTGATAAAGCTTAATCCAAATGAATAGATACATGAAAAAATTAAGAGAATCTTAAAATTGTCCAAGACTCCCTAAATTACTATAGATAAGGTACTTGAGAATAAAGAGATCTTTCTATATTATAAGGATTTATAACCAGAATTACAAGACTAATTATTAGAAGCATTAAAATTGATAGAAGAAGTAACCCTACTCATAGACCATTCTTATTTGACATAATGTTTTAAAAATTATATGTATCCTTTTGCAACTTTCAAATTCTACATTTAATATTTGGCTTAAAAATGTTAATAATAAGAAAAAGATTAATCAAACAATGAATATTGTAATTGCATTATGGACTTAATCCAATAATTCACCAATCTAATCTAATATTATTTAAATCCTCCAAAAGGTTTAAATAAGGTTTAAACAAAAGAAATTCTAATAGAATCTCTTTAACTTTTAAATTAATTTAAACTCATTAAACCAACTGAAGCAATAGCTAATAATATTGTAAAATACTAAATTAAAGAATTCATTTAATACATTGATTACAATCCAGAAATGGATTTATAATGTAATAATGATTTAGAGAAATTATAAATGTAAAAGAAACAATTCTTAGCCAAAGCTGTAAAAGGCAATCATGAAGTATATCCATAATTAATTCAAATTTTACTTAAATTAGCATAATTTTCATTAAGTTAATGTCCAGAAATGAATTTAGAAGATATTCAAATTAAATTACCTATTAAAAAGAGATTAAGATATGTTAATAAGGCATAAGAGTTCATAAGAACTTTTCATAAGAATGCTTAAGGAATTGATATAAATGAAATAGAAAAATAAGCATAGGATCTTAGTAAATAACTATTTCTATAAGACATTATGTATGATTTTGTTATATCTAATGAGGATGAAAATCAAAGTAAAAATATATATAAATTATTATTTTCTTAGGTTATCATACAGAAAAGAGAAGAATCCTAATAGAAATTTTAGATTGCAAAATAATTTTGTAATTCTTTGAAGATAATCATATTTATTTTGGTTAATTATTATGTCTAGATTATTTGGAACACTCTCAAGGAATATAATTATGTACACAAGAAAATGTTGAATAGCTATGGATAAATTTTCTGTAAAGTGCTTATGAGGAATCTAAAGAATGGCCAACAGATGTGCTCAAAAGTTAAGTAATAATATATCAATTAAAATTTTTAGATGAAATTGCTTTTTGAGAATCTAATCAATAATAAGAAATATATTTAATTATAGAAAATGACTTAAACAATAGAGTTAATTAATACAAAGCAGTGTTAGGAGTAAAAAATTACTTAATTATCCACTTGGTTATTTTTTGAAATTTTATTGAGTCATGATATTAGAGAGATAGATTTAGCTAGAATTTATGTCAAACATTATTTGGATCATATCTAAATCTTAAAGAATCCCACATATCAACATTTATAAATTGAATAAATTTAGACTTATAAATTGTAATTAATACAATAGATTTTAATTTTATTTGATGCTCTCAAAAAGCTTAAGTATGATTAAATATCTACCAGTTCATTAATAATTCAATTTAGAAATGCTTTTGAAGTAAGATAATAATAATTAAATATTAATAGAACGATTATAGAAATTTGAAGGATGATGAATTATATGATGCAAAGGTTATAGAATAGATAAAAATGAGAATTGATTCATTATGATTATTATTATTGTTTTTTAAGCTCAATTATAGTGTGCCAATTTATTGTTAATATATATTATATTATTTAAATTCAAATGTAGCAAGATTAGATACCGCAATAATAGAATGTCACTCCCAAAAAGTATTAATTAACAACTCCAACCAAAGACAAAAAGTAAAATAAAACTAATTAGTCTACTACAATACAATCACCATAGAATAATGATTTTTATTCTCCAAAAAATATCAATCCTTGGAAAACACCTAAATCTTTATTAAAAAGTAATCATAAATAAAACACTCCTGATCATTGTATTCAAGCATCTCCATACAGTGATAGATATATACCATTAAATGTTTCAAGAAATCTATTTAATAAACAAATATAGCCATTTGAAATTGAAGAAGAAAATTAATATGAAGAATTACTAAGTGAAAATGTATTGGAAATTGATGAAAATAAACATGTGAGTATTTTGAATTTCAATAAATAAAAACACGACAAAGTTCAATCTGCTAAATAACTTGAAACACCAAAAAGAAAAATAGATACTCTACCTATAAAAGTGTTAGATGCACCTGGATTAGAGGATGATTTCTATTAAGATACACTCCATTGGGGAAAAAATAATCTTATTGCTGTTGGTTTATAAAGATCAGTCTATTTGTACAATGTTGATAATTCAAAAGTATTTTAATTAGCAGAACCTATAAATAATAATGATTTGTCTGCATATTATACATCTTTGTAATGGAATACAAATGCATAAATGTTGGCAATAGGTTGTTGTGATGGTTCTTTAAAATTATGGGATTATAATAAAAATTCATTCAGTGGTTCAATGAATCTATAGAATAAAAGAATTAGTACTATAAGTTGGGCTAATCCTAATATATTTGCTTATGGTAGTAAAGATAAAACAATTAATATATGTGATGTTAGAGTTCCAAACTATTAAATATTTTAATTATTAGGACATACTTAAGAAGTATGTGGTGTCACTTTTGATGGAAGTGAACTCTAATTAGCTTCAGGTGGAAATGATAATAAAGTATTTGTTTGGTAAATGAGAGGAGGTAATAGTAACAACAATAATAATTAATATATTTCTTGGGAAATCAAATCACATAAAGCTGCAATAAGAGCATTAGCTTGGAATCCTAATTCATGTGGTATATTGGCTACTGGTGGTGGAAATTAAGATAAAACTATTAAAATCCATAGTTCACATACTAATTAATAAATTACTAGCATTAATTGTGATTCATAGGTTTGCAAATTGAGATTTTCAAAAATTGTTAATGAATTGGTTTCTACACATGGTTATGAGAAGAATTTAGTATGTCTATGGTAATATCCTACAATGAAAAGAATAAATTAATTAGAAGGACATTCTGAAAGAGTACTTTATTTGTCAGCAAGTCCAGGTATTTTGATTTTAGCAGCTATTTATAGATGAATCAACCATACTAACAGGATCGGGAGATGAGACACTTAAATTTTGGAAGATCTTTCCTACTTAGGTTTCAAACAATATGTCTTCATTGTTTTCCATGTGTGAAATTAGATGATTTAATTAATATATATATATAATCAGGATACCTTATAAATTTACTTTAGCATTATTATTAAATAATTATTTATTTGAGTAAAGAATAAATTGAATAACAAAATGATCAAAATCAAGTATAATATAATGATAAGAATCATTTGCCAGAATAGAATGAGGTGTAGGTAATAAAATAAACTTTGTGTCTTATGACTAATTATAATTAAAATCAATTAAATGTGATAATATTTTGATAAATAATCAATAATTTTAAAATTA
Organism: Paramecium biaurelia; assembly: GCA_000733385.1. Classification (NCBI taxonomy): domain Eukaryota; phylum Ciliophora; class Oligohymenophorea; order Peniculida; family Parameciidae; genus Paramecium; species Paramecium biaurelia. The sequence goes on from JPFL01000007.1 coordinate 456,973, forward strand.
TTTTGTCCTCAAAGTCTTAGCATTTCATTTGAATTTAACAATTGTATTTCAGATAACTTTTCCCTTTTTATTAAAAATTATCATTTAGTAATAATTTTTAATTTGATGAAAAAATTTTGTGATTATAAAAATTAAACGCAAAATCCATTATTATAGTGTCATTCAAATTATATATCTCAATCCCATATGTTAATATTAACCAGAAAAATGTTATATTCTTAATATCCATATTACTACTATCAATTCTATCAGCCTTAAGTAGTATATCCTGTATATTATTTATCAGTCCAAAACTCAAATCAATAAGAGCCTCAGATAGAGAATTTCTCTATTTCAATTAATGAAAATCAACCAACAAATAATTAATAATCTAATCATGATACAGAAGAACTAGTAATTGAATAGAATGATAAGAAGTTAGACATAAAAAATGACACAAAAAAAGAAAGGGTAATATAAAAAAAGAAAGTATCGAAAAATACCAAAACTCATGAATTATTAGACTCAACTAATCTACATAAAAATTTTACTAAAGCTCTAATAGCCTATGCTATAAGATAACAATTTATAATATATAAATTGTTAGGAGAAACCAAAGGATAATAATTTCTTGAATTGATGCACACTGTCAAGAATAAGCTTTGTAACCTCACTCACATCTTATAATTGACTAATAATGATGAATTCTTAAAGGCTTTTAGAACTTTGGGGTATTATTTGTTAAATTATATTTTTAGATTTATTTTCCTCAAAAAAGAGTCGGTTCCCTATATTTACAATTCCAAAATCCAACAAAAAACAAGCCATTTGAAGCATAAAGTAATTATCAAGAAAACTCTGCTCTAAATTTGAACAATATTAAATTTATATAAACTCTCCACTATTTATTGCCATAATATATAAAAAAAATAAACATTAAATTTGGTTTCATATAAATTAAACCACTCAATTTTATTTTATTCTCAATAATCATTTTCATGCAGAATGCATTTAATTAACTAATACTATGTTGTGTAGATCATTTAACCAATTGATATAATTAGTTTACTCCGAAAGAATAGCTAATAATTCTAAATAATAAGCATCCTCTGCATAAAATCCAAAAGCATTTAAATACTTCACAATATTAGTTTGAAATGGCTAATATATTCAATAATTAAATACATCTGATAAATCCAACATATCTGCTCTATAAGAATCAGTATACTTCTCTACAATATCTAATAATTTAGAATGCCATTCTTGTCTTAAATTTATATTGTCAAAAACTGACACATCCTTAAATTCTATATTTCCAGAACTAATTAGCATCGTCAGAAGCATCACTTAATCAATTGAAGATGTTTATATTGTAAGAACAGCTTATACAGGAGTTTCTGCAAACAAATCTAAGCCTAATGGATTCAATATATCAAGTCTAGAATTAACTAGATCTTCTCTTCTAGCTTCTTCTTCATGTTCTAATTGAGTTTAAAAATAATAAAACTTAAAGCAGGAGCATCTAATTTATGATAATTGAAATATTCATCAAATCTATCTAATTCATGTAATGCAAGAGCTTTTTTTGGTTTTTATCTGACTGGTTTATTTCTAGGGAAGATTGTTATGGCAAATTCTTATTCTTATACATGCTTATATATTTAAGTCAATTAGTGATATGAATGAATATCATATTTTTTTTTGATCATAAAATCCTAACTTTTGTAATTCAGAGATATACTTTTATTTCTTAAGTCACTTATTATAGTAATTCTATATTTTTAGATTAAGAATCTAATTCTCTTTTTAATGAAAAAATCGTTTTGGCCATATATTTGATTCCTATTGATTTATTATGCTATGTCATATATTCACATAGTTATTAATATTTGGAATTTTAGAATTTAGCATTCAATTATTAGATTGGATTGTTAGTACAGAATTTAGCCAGAACTTTATTAATATTAAAAATCATTATTATTTGAGTTTTTATTATAAAATTTCTAAATTGTTATTTATTTCTTCTGATAAATATTTGAGTTCTGGGTACAATTCACCAATTTAAAACCACAAAGGAAAAACAAAAGTTTCTTAAATATAATACTTTAAATTAATACTTGAAAAAAAGATTTAACCTCCATAATAAGTGGGTTTATCTTTATAAATTAAGAATCCTGTAATCTCTACTCCTACTTTAGCTTCTTTGATTGTCTATAAAGAATTATTAAAATTGTTATACTTAATCATTGAATTCTTAGGTTAATAAGTAAGACCAATTCATATAATTATTGAATTTCATTGTTGGATTGGATATATCACAAGCATGAACCATAATATTTAAAATGAATATTCGATCTTCAAGTCTTTCATTTGAGAATCTTTACATATCTACTAATTCATTCTTTTCTCCTTATTCAAATTATTTTGTACATTCAACTCTTTTCTAGAATTTTGTCAGTAGTTTATTATGTTTACTCTAATAAAATAACTATATATAATAACCATATCAGTTGCTAGAATTGAGGTTATAATTAATCTTTTGGCTAAATTTCTTTCTTCATCATTAGTCATATATTAAAAAAAGTCATGTTATCTATTTAATTAAATAATATTGAAGAAAGTTGCACAATGCATATTTTCTAAAACTGCAATCTCAGATGTTAACACATTGAATTTTTTAGATTTTTTAATTTTGTACATGTTATTGACACCCTCTAAAAATATAAAATTTATAACTTTACTATGATTAAGATCATGTCCTAATCCAGCTAAAATAGCAGAGAATATTTCTAATTGATTACAAAATTTCTTTAAATCTGATTTCATGTAACAAGAAAATAATAGTTATGATAATTAGAATGCATGAGTAAAATTATGATATGGTACTACATTATAATTCATTATGATTTCTGTTATCAAATCGCTCAGTAAATCTTTGGGGACTTTAATTGTATCCAAATTTAAGAAATCAAATAGTTAAAGTGAAAATTACCCTAATTCTTTTTTTGTGTAAATATGATGAACCATATTAGAATCTAATAGAGTTTCTAAATCCATTCTCTAAAGTTTTTGAGCATCAAGAATCAGTTCCTTGTATAAAGGAATTAATTTTGTTTTGAATCTTTCAAATTTCTCAAGAGTAGCTTCGTAATCTGTTTTATCATAATATACTTTGTTTTCCAATTTCCTAGTGAATTTCTTGATTGTCTGATAAAAAAAGCCATAGGTCTAAAATAAAGCATCTTCAGAAATGAAACTACTCTTTTATTTAATCAATATAAATTACTTTATATGCTTCATCAATGTATTTGTAGACTTTTATAAATTTCTAAATGATTTAAGTATCAGTCTCATCTGCAAACTTTAGATAATATTCTTCCAGAAATTGAATTTACTATTCTATTGAGCTCAAATAATCAATGGCTGAACGATTTGTTTGCATATAGTTAGATAAATATAAATAAAAATTAAAAAATTATCAAATTTCTTAAAGATTTTTAAAACTATTAGATAATTAGTTTTTTATGTTTTCAATTTATTCATTGTTGTTTGAGAAAAAGGTTTTAGTTTTTTGGTAATCTAAATCAACCCTTTCTAATTAGATTCAAACTTTATCTCATTTAATAACTATTGAACCATTACACAAGACTGTTAAACAAATCCTTACAAGAAACAAGATCCATATTATACAATTCTTATGTATTAATAGGGTCCATTCTGATTTATAACATAATCTTAATGCATTTACTCTATCCAACAATTTTTTGAATACACAAATCAAAAATACTATTTGAGATGATAATTACCAAATAAATAAAACAATTGGATGAAGTATTACATTTAATGCAAACATCAATTGAATGTTATTTAATAAATTGTATTAACTTTTTATCTTAAAATAGGTTTTCAATATGAAACAGACATTTAGCTGGTACTATTGCAGAAGAAGGTGAATAAGATAAAAGTAACAAAAGAATTGTTGCCATAAAATAAGGGATAGTAAAATTTATGCATAAGTAAGAGTTACTTATAACTAAAATGAATTTTTTCACATCTTTCAAAATAAATCAATTTCTTTTATCCTTTCTTAATTGATACATAAAGAAAGATGAGATGGTAGTACTAAATAATTTAATTATTGCTCTCTGAATAGTACAAATATATATCAAACCATCAAATTTCGGTTCCACATACAAAAGTAATCCTAGAGTATAACAACAAACTAATATTTAGAGACTTGCAACTACCCTTTAAGCAAATAATCTAAGGTTTTCAAAAAAGAATAATTGGGTTAACATTAGTTTAGATCCTCTTATTGATAGATGTATAACAAAAATAATATAAACATTAAATAAATGTATAATAATACAAGTCCAATGAGACATTAGGTCATATAAGGTCCTTAAAATAAGTCTGTATCTCCTGTGTCAAAGTTTTAAGTAATGGGAAATCTTCAACCACCTCCTGGGATGAAAACAATCCTCAAACCAAAAATCTATGAAGTAGTTGAAGTGCCTCTTAATCATTATACTTCAGTACCAACCTTCTAAACACCTCAATAAATATAATATGATCAGGAATTGCAAAGGAAGATTAGATAAGTTGAATAAGAATCCTTTATTTGTAGATAGAAAATTGAGTAAGATCAAAAAAATGATAAATTTTAACAGCTCAATGAAAAAATTAGATAACAATAATAAGAAATTGAAAGACTAAAATCAACTAATGATCCAAACCTTAGATTGCTTAAAGAATAATGTGATTATTATTTTAATCAATCATAATAGGCAGAGTTAGAGAAAAATGTAATAATAATTTATTCATTAATATAATTTAGGAATTGATTCTTAGACTAAAGTAAAATGAGTAGTAAATGTAAAAGATTTAGTAATAGTAGTTTCATAATAACGATAAGGATACTAAATATAATTAATTACTCAATGAGTATGAGTAATTAAAATAGAAGTGTTAAATTCTTGAAACTTAATCACAATAATAAGTTGATAAATAAAAAAGTGAATATGACAGAATTTACAATTAGCATTTCTCTTAAATTAAATAAAAGTTAAATATACGTATTATTTTATAGTTCTGAAATAAGAAGTAAATAATTTGATGATTAGATTATGAAATTATAAGAGGAATTAGATAATGCTATTAATGAAGCTGAAGTTTGGAGATAGAAATATCATAGAGAAGATCTCAATTAAATGAACCATACTAAACGTATTAATGAATTGGAATTGATCAATTTGCATTAGATTAAAGAAATTGAAAGGTTGTAATAATAAAATTAAATGAAATAATAAGAAAATGATTCTCTTCAGTAGAAAATTACTTATTTAGAATTCAATTATTAATAAATTTCATCTTAAGGATTAGATAGTGAAGTTAAGAGACTTAAGGAATAATTAGATTCTAGATAAAGAGAAATAGAAGATTTAAAGAGAAGGAATTCTGAAATTGAGTAGAATGTACTTAAGTTAAAAGATCATGAGATTTAAATGGAAATTATCAAATAGAGAGTAATACTATAAAATTATTATTATAGAATTAATCATTTGAAAATTAATTGTAGGAATCAGATAGATTCAAACATTAATATACATCTTAACTTATTGAATTAGATGAATTAAGAAATAAATAAATTAGATTAGAGAATTGTGTTAATGATTTAAGAAGGAATGAATATAGGCAATAAGCTGAGATTAGTAGATTAAATGATTTGGTAAGAGTCAAGGATGAGGAGATAAATAAAGTATAAATTGACTATAAAAAAAATATGGCCCAAATGACATAATAAATGAATTCCTTTAGGTCTTTATTGTAATCAAAATAATTTGTATCTTAGTGAACGAGACATTGATACATTAAATTTGAATAGAAATAGATTGGATATGGAGAATAAAGAATTAATAGATTAAAGAATCCAATAATTATGTGAGGAATTAAATATGATAAAAAAAGATAGAGAACAATTATAAATGGCATGTTCTTAATTAACATAAACTAAACTTGGATTAGAAAATCGAATTATTGTTTTGTAAGGGGAAATAGATAGATTAAATTAATTAGTTAAAACATAAAACAATGAAATTAATCATCATTTATAGACTCTAGAATTATAAAATGATTAAATAGAATAATTTAGATAATAAAATGAAATTTATAAAAAAGAAATGGATGTAAAAACAATCTTTTATATTTTAGCTTTTCAAAACTAATTCAAATTCAAATTTCTTTTTATCAGGATCATAGAAAAAGTTTGATTTCGTTCCTAATCAGCATTCAGATTCTAATTGGAATTGATAATTTAAAATATAAAAAGAATATATTTTACTATAAATATTTAAAAAATTTATTAATATACATTAACATTTCGCAAAGGAAAATAATTTTGATCATTTATGCAACATTTGAAAAAAAACACGAAAGTTCCAATACTAAATGGAATCAAATCAAAATACTTCATCTTGACATCAGAAATAATAACTAAGAAATTGCGTAAGAATAATTAAAAATCAAATTCAAATTATTCCTAGAAATTTGACTATTATTATAATTTATATTTAATTATGCCTATTAATATTAGATCTAATCAAAAATTAATTAATTATATGATAACAAAAATGATCTAATTTAGATATACTTATGGATGTAATTCACAGAAAAGAACAAAAATATGAAAAATGAAAAAAAGAAATTTATTTTTACTAAAATGTTTGTTTTTTAATATTAATAATTTATTGAATTACAATATTGCCAATGAAAGACAGATAATTCTTTAGAGGGTTATTATTGCATAGCCTTACCTTTTGTTATTCTATCTATTTTTATACTATTAGAGGTGAAGCAAGTAATCTATTTTGCATGATAATTGCATGCATAATATCAATTACTATGTTTATTTTACGATATCAAAATTTATAGTTGAAGGTTATTGGAACTATACTTTGTGTTTAGATAGATGTGATTTGTCTTATAATTATGAATATTGTAAATCTCAATGTTACATCATATGCATAATTAATATGGTGTCATCACATATCAAGGGAATTATAGAAAAAAATGGGACCATAAAAATATTATTTTATTAATCCTCAGTCTCTATATTATGGCACTATATTGATTGGTTGTATTTTTTAACAGATGTATACACACTTCTAAATTAATTTTACTGCTGAGTCTCCATAGTTAATCATTTGTTTATTGATGTCAGTCATTGATAGCAGTGTTATTAATGAGAAAAAAAGATAGAGAGTTAAATAATTAACTACTATGCCAATCAATTCTGGAACAGTAAATAAACTTGATGGAGTTGCCAAAAGAGTGTTATCAATTTTGGATTAAGCCTCTTAGGATCAATCAAAAGATAGCTTTTAAAGAGAATGTGATGATTTTAGTAACATCTAGTAACATTATATTAATCCAGAGATAATTTATAATTCTTTAGAATATTTCTCAGAAGGCTTGATAGTCTTAAATGTTATAGATGAATAAAATTATACATATAAAATATCGTACATGAATAATGCTACAAGGATTCTTTTTGGAAAAGATTAAGATGCAGATATTCTATTCATTTTAGAAAACTTAACTTCTTTACATTTGTAAAATTAGGAATATTTTGAAGATTTTCATTCAAGAAGTGATTCTGTCCAGTAAAAACTTGGTAATCTTTCGAATTCAAAATTATGCAAATCTTTGTTTCCAATAAGAGATTTGATGTTTTGTTCTTTAAAGTAACCTTTAGTTGATATTTCATAATATGAAAGACAATAAACTATTAGTATGAAAGACTTATTAGATAAGATTATTAAAACTTAAAGATAAGATTAGATTACTGTTAATACTCATATAGATTTTAGTTTAATAGATAATTAAAAACCAATAAAAGTATCATAGAATCTTGCTTATTCAAGATAAGGTACTGATCGTTTAATGGAATTTAAATTAACTTTAAAAACAGAAAAAAATATCTTAATAATTTGTAGAGATGTAACTCATCGTTAAAAGATTCGATATTTAGGAGAATATGATATTTAAAAGTCGAAAATGCTTTCATTTGTTAGTCATGAATATAGACAACCTTTAGGATGCATAATATAAATGATTGAATGTGCTTTATAACAAAATGTAATACAAAAAAATATAGAAATTAGTGAAGATTTGTAGGCAGCTTTAGATAATTCAAAATATATGTTAAATTTATCTAATGATTTGTTAGATTTAGCTTAAATAAAGAATGGAAAATTCAAAATCCAAAAAGTACCTTTCAATTTAGAAAAACTAATAGCTGAATCAATTAAAATGTTTGCTTTAAAGGCTAAAATAAAGGATTTACTATTATTTTGTGATTATAATATATCTCTTCCTAAATTTATAGTTTCTGATAAAAATAGAGTTAAACAAATAATTGTTAATCTCTTAAGCAATGCATTTAAATTCACTTGTACTAGAATATAGGTTATTGTTGATTTATTGGTTAATTAAAAATTGAGAATAGGAGTAAGAGATGATGGAATAGGAATTAGTGAAGAGGAATAAAAGGTATTATTTAAAGCATTTTCAAAAGTAAATTCTGAAGAAAGTAAGAAATTAAATGAACAAGGTGTAGGATTAGGTTTGGTTATTAGTAATTAAATAGCCTAAAATATTGGTTGTTCAGGATTGAATATAGAATCTAATAAAGATTCAAATAATCATTATTCTTTCTTTTACTTTGATATAATGATGGAAGTGGCAACAAGTAAAAAAAAAGTTCCAAGCTTTAAAATACCTCAAATCACCCCTCGATATTAGGAGGTTGATGAAGCTACAACATTTAATTAAGAATGTTAAAAGATCATAATAGATACAGTTCCATAATGTTGTCATTATTTGATTGTTGATGATGATTGTTTTAATGGATATGCTTTTAAAAGAATTTTGATGGGATTACAAATTAAATAAGTTTTATCCATATCATAATTTGATGTAGAATATGTTCTTTCTGGAAAAGACTCTTTAGTAAAGATTCAAGAGAAGAAATGTAATAAGATATGTTAGGGTTATAAAATAATTTTTATGGATGTAGAAATGCCAGTTATGAATGGGATACAGACAACAAAATAAATATTGATTAACAATCCAAATTAATTGATTGTTGGTTGCAGTGGATATTCAGATTTATAGGAGAAATAGAATTGTCTAGATGCTGGTATGATTGATTATCTCACAAAACCTGTGTCAGAATTAGATCTCATTAAAATACTAGAGAAATATTAATGATATTAATTATGATTGTTTTCCATAACTTATTAAATATGAATTCATCTTTCATATAATTCACTTGAGCCTCCATAACGAGCTTAGATATCCCAGAAGATATTTTGAAGAGCTTAAGTTAGTGACAAAGGTCTGACACACAAGTCATCAATAGTTTTAGATCCTTATTAGACTATCATGTCATCACCATGTTTCAATATATAATCAATATTGAAATATTTCCAATTTGGAATATATTAAGCTATAAATTAATATTAATACAATACCTATTTTTAATAATAATTATTTATCAATATGAGCTAATTTAGGAGGTCTTTATACAATATTATGGAACATCTCATAACATTCTAACAATGTATAAACATGAGGTCCTCCTAATTCATAAGTCTAACCTATTGTTTCTGGCATCTTCAAAGCATTTAACATTGCTTAGGCTACATCTTAGACAAATATCTATTTATCTAAAATAACAAATTTACAGGTTATCTTTTGGCTTGGCAATTATCAGGAACTATGTTAAAGTTATGGAAATATCTCTTTTATACTTACCAATGATAAGCAAAGTCATCATTGTCTCCAACCATTACACTTGGCCTAAAGATTGTAGCATTTGGAAAGGCATTAAGAACCTATATATATTGTAAGGTTATTACTTCTTATTCACCAATATATTTTGTTTAGAGATCAAGGGATTCTGCATGAGGATTTGCACCACAAGCAGAAAAATGAATAAATCTGATTACTCCTGGATTTTTAGCACATGCTTCAGCTATTCTTTTAGGGACTGTTATATTAATCCATTCAAAATCTTTTCTATTTTTAAGATGTTTTCTTGGTCCAAGTAAATTTACAACAACATTAGAATTTTTCATAGTCCATTCTATCATTTCTTTATTATCATAATTCATATCATGTAAAAGCCAATTTTATCCTGGTCCTGATGTAGTTTTTAATTCTCTAACATGATCTTCATAGTTATATCTATTTTGATATATGTGAATTATTACTGATGATTATGTGGGAATATTAATTCTGAACCAATATTACCAAGCATGCCACCCATATATATTCCTGAGAAACTAGTACCCCCATGTATTGTTGCTCTAATTCCTGATGGTGTGTGTTTACTACCCTTATCATATATGTGCAATTTAGGTCTTGATAAGACACCAAAGTGAAACCTTATAACCTTTTGCATTTATTATTATTTAATATATAAAAATAAATTAAATAAATTAGTATTCTTCATTGATATAGGTATTTCTTAAAAATAAAAAATATATGCCTTTGGTGGGGGTCGATCCCACGACCTCGAGATTATGAGACTCGCGCTCTAACCAACTGAGCTACAAGGGCATCTCTGATCTTTTGCATTTAAATATATATTTATGATATATTTTATTTATTATCATAATAACTCAGGATAAACAATAGGTGTAGAATGTGTACTGTATTTAAAATGAGCAAATGTTCCACTAGCTGGTCTTTTAATTCCATCAGCCCATAATTTTATGTATTTAATAATATCATGAAGTTTATCTTCATCAATTAAAGCTCCAACAACAAGTGTATCAGTTTCTAAATCATCTCGTTCACCTAGATTAGTGCATAAATGTGCAATTTAACAATCCTTCATCACTTTTGCAGTTGGTAATTGAGATGGTAATTTTGATTCAAAATAACTTTTGGAATCTACTGTAAAACATAGCATTCCATTTGAGGCAAGTATTTTTGTTGCTAAATGAGAAGCTATTAATGCTCTCTTAACCTCATTTTTATACATATTGTATGTCTCAAAATCATCTCCTTATTTTATTTGATTATTGTCTTCCAATATTATAATTGCATCATAATGATTACTATGTTATTTTGCTTGTTAAATCAATTTCTATAATTCTTCTTCTTAATTAAGCAAAAAATTAGGTTATATAGGTAATTCACTTTATAAACCTAAATGTCCAATTTGCCAATTTTGATAAAATTACTAATATAACATAGGTGTTAATGGATTCTGATTCCCTCCAACAAATAAGATATGCTTCTAATTCACTAACACCCTATATTCTACAAAATTCTAAACTCTGTAATAGAACCTTCTTAAATATTTGGCCACATCTATTAATTTATTATTTTTTGACATAATAATTATAAATTGTATTTATTCCAATATATTTCTTCTTCTTCTTTTTCCGCTATTAGATTCTACTTTTTTCTTTAATATTTACTAATACAACTAATTGTCATTTTAGATTATATTATTTACTATCTAAGATTAATTTAACTCATTAGTTAAATAAGATCTAATAATCTAATTTTGATATTGAATATACTGATATCTAAAAAGGAACACACATTTCATTTTTATCCTAGTCATTATTCGATCATGTTAAGAATATACCATAATTAAATATTTGAGAAAACAGTAGAGAATGTATATTCTTATTAAAGTGGATAATTTGAATAGAAAATATTTGAATCATAATTTAACTACATTTTTTTTCAATTTCAGCTATTGAAGTTGCAACAATCTTCTAATAAGAAAATTCTAAGTTAAACATAAATTCTTCTAAACAATATTGAAAATTCATTTAATTAATTTGAAACATATATTATTATATATATATATATTATGATGATATATTCAAAATTAAGATAACCTTTGAATGCTTCTATTACTTTTAATTTTTTTAAACAACCTTAAAAAAGAAAGCTCTTGTTTACTCTTATATGAATTCATTTAGCTCGAAGAAAATTCCATTATTGAAAATTCTTTTAATTTTTTCAAATATTTCTTTATATATTTATGTTTTTCTTACATTAACTTTCTAATTAAATTGCCACTAATTCATGAATATTACTTAAAAAGCTTATAAATTTCTTCATTTCATAGTATGATATATTAGGATTGGATATATTGTAGAAAAATATATCTCACTTATCAATCCTTCATTTATCAAATTTACATTTATTCATTAACTTTCTGAGAATCTATCTATGATATTGACATATTTTAACTGATTTCCAAAAATAAATCCTTTTTTTTTAGAATTTTATATCTTATACATCTAACTAACTTCTAGTATTGAATTACTTTAAGTCGTTTTTTTAAAGAATTATCGGTTTTGATCTAGATAGTATTAAAGAATACTTATTTAAATTTAATCTTCTTCTAGTTTATTAGAGATAATTAAATTATGACATTAATGTTTAATAATTTATTGATAATATTAAAAATAATTTAACTTGTCCCTATAACAATTATTTTGTTTGTAAAATGTGAATTGAAGCATTTGGTACTAATATTATAAATAATGTATTTCTTACGTTTTTATCTAAATTTTAACGCTATATATTTTGATTACATATTGATGTTAAATACTTATAAATAATAATAATAATGGGAAGTGGAGCTACAAAAGAAAAACAAGATGAAATAAATTAGATGGAATACCATTAATCATCTTAAACATGTATTTTTAATTTTTAATAATCCTAGCAATTGGAAGAGCTGAAGGTTCTCCACAAATTTTTACCTTTAAAAATAACACTCATTTAAGCAAAGGTACAAAATATCTTTTAAATTAGCCTTTGCACTTTTGAAAAAACAACAGTACCAAGAAGCTCTTAATATTGTTGATAAAATATTAGAACAGCATCCAAATTTAGCTGATGCTTAGTACGTAAAAGGTATATATAATGTTAATTAGTTTATAATTAGGTTTAGCTTATCTTGGACTCAATGATTTATCATAGGCCCTTGTTTATTGCTAAGCTGCAATTGATATAGATCCACAACACTCTCATGCACTTGCAGAAATAGGTAAGTTTATAATAGATAATATAAATTAGGAAATATTTATACTTTAGAGAGAAAGTATGAGGAAGCTTTGAATATATTCCAAAAACTTATTGAAATAAATGGGAACTCATTTGAAGGGAATTTTGGAATAGGTTTTATAAATTTGATATTGAATAATTTTGAAATCGCTGAACCATATTTCTAAAAAGCTTTAAAAATAAAAGGAAAAGATAAAGCAGCATTGCTTAATTATGGTAAGAAGTTAGTATGATTATAGGTCATCTACTTGTAAGATAACAAAAGTTTGATCAAGGACTTCAGTATTATTAGGAAGCATTAAAAGCAGATCCAAAATATGTAGATGCAATAAATGCAATAACTAATTTATATTTACGCCAAAAGTAATATGAGTAACTTTTTGAATTTTTGAATAATGCAGGTGATTAGAATATACAAAGAATAAAATCAGTTGTATAAAATTGTAAAAGTAATTCACAATTTTATACATTTTAGGTTAGGCTTATTATGTATTAAAATAATTTGATAAATCAATGTAGCTTTGTCAAGAGGTATTAGAATATGATCCAAATAATATTGATTCTCTTTATGGAATGGGTATGTGTCTATATCATAACAATTAATTACACAAAGCTATGACATATTTTAATTAGATTATTAATGACAATCCTTTTGATATAAAAACATTAAAAATTATGGCAAAGATAAGTTCCACTTTATAACTCTATTATTAATTAAGTGATTGTTGTGATAAGATCATACAATTAGGATTTGGAGATCAATCAATTCACTATTATAGAGGATTGGCATTAATGAATCAAAAAGAGTATTCAAAAGCAATTGAAGATTTTAACAAAAGTCTTAATTTTGACTCAAAAAATATAATAGCTCTTAAAAATAAAGGTATTAAAAAATATAATTAAAAAATTAGCAATTTGTTTAACATAAATTAAAGATTTTGATTAAGCAGTTTTATGTTATGATATGATTTTGAAATAGTTAAAGGATGCTTCAGAAAAATCTAATTTATTTTATGAAAAAGGTATTAATTATTTATTATAAAAGGTATTTGCCATTTACTTGGATAATAATTTTTCTCTGCTAAAAACAATTTTGATTCTGCTTTATAATTATAACCAAAAAATGAAGATTTAATGATAAAAATTGCTAATGCTTATCGAGATAATGGTAGTTTTTAACCAGCCACAAATATGTATGATCGATTAATTAAGATGAAACCTAATAATCCAATATTTTATTCAGAAAAAGCAGAGTTATTAAATAAATAAGGAAATTATAAAGAAGCAAAATTACTATATGATCAAGCAATATCATTGCAAGATGACAATGCTTAATTTTATATTTCAAGAGGTAAATATATATTACCATATTATTAGCTAAATTAAGAACATAAGTTTAAGAATTTGATGAAGCTATTTAAGATTTATAATAAGCTAGTAAAATTAATGATTAAGATCCTGAATTACTTTTTGAACTTGGATAATTGTTATATATGAAACAAAACTTTGAGCAATCAAACATCTATTTTTTTAAAGCAATTACTTTAAATGAAAATGTTGAGAAATATCATTTGAAATATGCATAAGTATTGCAAATGCAAGACTAAGATAAGAAAGCAATTGTGCATCTTAAAGAAATTATTGTTAAACATACTGATTTCGATACTTGTAAAAATCTTTTAGAGAGTTTAAATTCAAATTCTGCTTCTTACAGAGAATACACTAATGTTTTTATTTACTTAATGATTTCTATGTTTTCTGAAGTTATGGTTGATGAAAATCGCTCAATTGATTCAATAAAAAAAGAATCACTTAGTATTCTTTCAGAAAAATTGTAAAGTTAGTTTCCTAATATACCCAATATATTTGAAATTATAAGAAGTTTGATGACCAAGAAATATGAATATAATTTAATAAATAACCCTAAAGAAATGAAAAGGATATTAACTATATTATATAAAAACAAGTTTGAATAATAAAACCAATGTATTACAGAAATAATTGAAGTAGCTAAAAGAATTACTAAATTAAGAGAGAATGACTTAAAAAATGATGATTAAAATTTAGACAATAATTTATAAGAAACCTTCTTATAACAATGCTCAGAGTATCAAATTGGATAGTTTTAATGCAAAGCCGCTGCATTAGCTATATAGGATTCAGTAGCATTAATAACTGGCATATTATTAAGTTATAATAAATTAGTTTAATCTTAATAACCATTAAATAATTAGATTTATGATATGATGAAAAATGGAAGTTTAAATAAACTAAAGAAAAAATGACAAAATATTTTTTATTACTATTATTAATAACTGTATTAATATAAAAATTTATATATATGGAAATAAAATAAAATAAAATTTAAGACAAACGGAATTTTCAAAATTCTAAATATTTTTCATATTATTATAAACATCAATATGACTAAGACACCTTAAACCAAAAAAGAATAGGATGTATCACCTGTATCATCATTACTTTTTGGTTATACACACACTTCACACTTAGATGTGGATGAATTCCACTTATATGATAAACTTGAACCAACAAAACATGTAGGCTATGTCAAAGTAGAATAATCAAATTCCATGCATTTAGCATTTACCCATTTACATATTGTAGCTACTTATTGTTTGATATCCCAAACCATAGTACAACCAGCTTCGACAGGAATTATATCACAAGTTCTTGTTGTACATTTTCCTGTTGTAGCATTATAATCACAAGAAAACTTTGGACATGCAGATACACTTGTGTTATCAAAATTACTACAAGCACTATTACTCCAAGCTTCACAAGTTGATGAACTTGG
Source organism: Paramecium biaurelia (assembly GCA_000733385.1). Taxonomy (NCBI): domain Eukaryota; phylum Ciliophora; class Oligohymenophorea; order Peniculida; family Parameciidae; genus Paramecium; species Paramecium biaurelia. Next base: position 472,871 of record JPFL01000007.1, read on the forward strand.
ATTCCAATAACAAACTTTTCCATCATTTTATACTGTTTCCACACATCCTTCTTAATCTATTCCAGCACATGAATCAATACTGTGCATTGAATCATTTGTTTTATCTGTGCATGGATATAGTCCTGCTGAATTCTTCTTAAATACTGCTTAGCAAGGACCTACTCTGAAACATTTGAATCCATCAGAAAATGCATAATCTGAGCATTTTGTGAATGCTTAACATGAACTATCCTTCCAAGCACATTTTAGATAGTCTGGTAATTGATCACATAAGTCAACTGTAAATTTATCACAGGTTTTGCGAATGCATTTTGTGCTTGTAGCATCCCAATCACATGTAGTAGGAACACATTCTGTTTATAAAGTTGCCATTTCACAAGTGCAACCACCAACTTAACCCAATTATAGACTGAGGGCATTTATTTGGATAATCAAGCTTATCAAAATCAAGACAAATTTCATTAATTAATTGAAAATCAACAGCTAATTGCATCCATTTTTATAGCATTACGGTTTGATATTGAATGACGCATTAATAATACTTTATAGTTTGTATTTATAAATTACTTTAAACTCAAAATAATTTTTAAGATAATATATAATCAATAGCATTAATATTGTTAAGTTCTTCCTTTTATTTTTGTTAACAATATTTTTATATTTATTCCCACAATTAATTTGAATTTAAAACTTTTAGTAAATTGAATGCTTAATTTTATGGATAACTCTCATCATTGATAAATATTAATTAATGACATCCCCCTAAAGATGCAGCAACCCATTAAATTAAAGCTTTTAATTGCCATTCACCTCCAAATGCTCCACAACCCCATTTTCCTGTGCATATATGAGATATTCCATAAAATCCACTATAAGATTTAATCAATTCTCTTTTGTAATCTTTATATTACAAATGATAATTTCCAGAGTAATCTCCTGCATCTATACACTATAATATATAATTGAATTTCATACAATAAAATTGACACTTCTAATTTATTTAACAGTTCCTTTGCATTCAAATTTATCTCTATAACCATCATACATTATAAGTCTGTTGACTTTCTCAATAATAATAGATTCATCTGGTTTAATTTCTGTAGTTATTATTAATGATACTAAAGCTTCTGGATGAGTCAGAAACAATATTTCTTCTTATACACATCCTTAATTAAGAACTCCACCTCCTATTCTCTTATTTGCAAAATCCACTATATAACAATCAGATACATTCTCCATTTATCCATATTCACAATATATAAATTCACATAAAGGATTATTATGTATTGTTAAATTTTGCTTTTTTCTTGTTAAGATTATTTTTTCAAATGGTTTGAATTCAGGTGAAAATACATGCATAAAATAGTATAACAAACATCTTATTTTCTATATCTTATTATTATTTTATCCAATATCTTCATTTTATCTGTTAAATAATTTTCCCATTATAAAAACAGGAGGTAATAATTTATAATCTGGTTATAAGTGCATAACACATAAAAACATATTTGCCAATAATATTGCTACTTATTACCTATTTAATTCTACTCTCTCTTAGAGCATGCTTAAATAATCTGTAAATTCTTAATTTATTTTTAGAGCCAAATCTGCTATTTATGGTATTTTAGCTAAGAATTCTTTTTTTTATGGAAAACCATCCAAAGCTAATTAAAAATTTCCGAAATTTATTTTGTTCTTGATTTGTTATGGCTAAGTTAATTAAATATTGTACATTAGGAAAATGCAGACAATAAATTTCTTCTAAGGTCTATTACACATTAAAAGGTGTCAAATTAGTTTAACTTGTTTTTAATTAGCCAAGTTATTTCTTAATTTCAGGCCATAATTTAATAAACAAATTTGGAGATATATACAAAAATTACCTATCTTATAACATAAATCATTTACAATGCATTCTATTATTGTTTATTATTCTAATTGTCTTCTTCTAAGTCTGATAAAACTGGTGTCAGAATTTCGACAAATTTTTGATCAGATGATTAATTATTCATTTATTTGTGTAATTAAATAATTCAATTCCTACATTAACCCTCGAAATGGCGCTAATTAATTGTCAGATAAAATCAAAGTTTTAAATACAAAAACTAATATTTTGAAGGACATTTTAGATTATTTCATTCAATCCCTTATTTATTATTCTTACACTTTTTCAGAATATTGGTAACATTTCCTTATAAAAATAAATCTATTATGTATTTTTGATTAGCTTAGGATTTATATAATAATATTCGATCTTCATCATCTAGGGGTTAATGCTAAAAAAATAAAATAGAATAATCAATCTAATCTATTCTTAGAATTTAAGTAATTTAAATTGATAGATTCTAAATAGATTTATTTTTTTATATTTGATAAGAGTGACTTAATGATCATTATAATCATTCGATAAAATACTCTAAATCATTTATAAATATTAGTTAGCATTACTATTATAAGTGGCTAATGTAATTTGATTATTACAAACACTATATTTTGTAGAATTATTAATAACCTTCTGTTTTTTCCCTCTCATATATATCCTATTACTTAATTACCTTTGACGAAACATTAAGATTTCTGGATAGAATTGATATACAATCTAATTTTGAACCACATTTTATATCTGATTTAATATCAGAGCAAAACATATTCACAAGAATAATTAATATATTATAAAAAGTATTAATATCAACATATTATAATTAATGTCTCATTCTCCAAAAAGCATTTTCTTGGCTCTATCCTACTATTTCTTCTTAATCTATTTCTCTTTCTCACCAATACTCTGTAATTCTTTTATCACTTCCTCATTTTAAGGATCCAATTGATTAGCCAATTTCAAATCAGATCTATAATTTTATAATGATTTACTTAGCTCTATCAAAATCATCTATTTAAATTGATGCAACAGCTCTTCTATGTAATAATTTAACATTTTCAGGTTATCCTTATAAAACATTTGTAGCTTATTTAATGCATAATTCAAATTATTTGTTTTTCAAATGAGTAAGAGATAGATTAGATCTTAATTATCCTTATAATTCTAATTCTCTATCACAATACTCTGTTTTTATTAAATTTAATGATTCCAAATATTTATTTTAGGCTTCTAGATATTTTTATTATTTAATATTAGCATTGCCTAATCCTTTTAATTCCAAAGCTCTATCATATACTTCTTCTCCTTCTAAATGCCATGGATTAATCTTCTTTCTACCTATTCTAATAATCTCAATTTCATATTGGTTATAAAATTCCTTAAATAGTTATAGAATTACTTTAGTGGCAGGTGAATGATAAATCTTAATGAGACTGCGTTACCCTTACTTCATTTTACTAAGGACTTCTTCAACTTCAGGTAACAACCATCCTCTTCCAATAATGGTTTTAGTAGCTGTATGTTATGAACCAGTGAGTAATTCTCCTTTATGATTATGAGCAATAAAAAAGACTAAGATTAGGGATATAAGAATTACAATAAACTTCCTCATATTATCTAGGAGTGTCTCCAATACCTTCTTTAATTATTTAGATGTCAATCATATAAATTAAATTAATATTAATTGGATATGGTGTACGGTCGTCTCATCTATAACAATGTTAAGGATTACACTCCTTAATGGTTTAAGACTATTCCCTACTAATAAACAGTGAAGCCATCATTTGGTATAAAGTGAGATTTATAGTAGTAAGATAACCTTAAATAGTGTCTCGTTTGAATAGTGATCCAAAGGTGAAAGCCTTTTGGAGATTTTTAGGTAGAAATGTAGCTGACAATCCTTGGGCCTGGTAAGTTTACATTTTTGCAAGTAAATAATTCAATAAGAATTTTAGATTCTGTTGTGATTTTTGGTCTTTGTTATTATCCATGGCTTTGGGTTTACTAATATAATAATAAGAAGGTAAAAATATTATTATTTAAAATTAGAGAACTATTGATTATGCTTTACAATAAGAGAAAGAATGGAAAGCCAAATAAGAAGCAGCTGAACAATGAAAGTAATAAATTTATTGTGCAAATCATTATTATTATTATTATTATTATTATTCCTATTATTTTGGACCTAAATATGTTTCAGAAACATCTTATCCATACTTCTTTTCAACTATAGCTCTAGTGTTTGTACCAATCTAATCACCAATCTTCGATAATGCAGATCCTAGACCAATCAAAGCAGTTCCCATAGCATCCCAACTTGCCACAACTATTTCTCTGCTCTCCTTTAGTCCTTTAATTATTATATAGATATTCCTTACCTTAACTATCTGAACTATCAATTTATTTATTTATATCTTGTTTTATTTCTGAACCTTTTTAAACTACTGGAGTGAATAACTATTTAAGATATGCTCCAGTAACATCAACAGTCTGTGAAAACTTAGATTTGGCAGTTTCTACTTTAATTTTGGTTTCCTGTTTGACTTCTACATCTTCTTTTTTTTCTACTTTGGAATTGATATATTCTCCTCCTGCTGCCACTCCTTTTGCTATCTTATCTCCTAACCAACTAAAACCTTCTTTCAATGCTCTTAATAATAAATTATGTAATAATCTTACTCTCCTCCAGCCTTTATATAACCCACAGCCATTGTACTATTCTCTAATGGATTGATGTCGATATCCTTGCAATGTAGTTGAATACTTTATTTGAATTAAGGTATTTGGATTGCATTTTCAAATGGAATTATTTAAACTAATTATTAAAGTGTATTTAAAAAGAGATCTCCTTCTTATCCTTTTTAAATGAAAATTCCATTTAATCCTAAATATTATTGAAACCAGTACCAGCAGCTGCATTTGGGTATAATAGAGAATATCCTTTCTCAGACTTAAGAATAACCCAAGGAGTGCTAGGAAAGATTGTTTGACAATAGGTGTTGATCATTACAAAATAGATCCGAGCATCCGGCATATAACAAATTTAGATTTATCCTTCATGAATAAGTTTTCTGCTATTTTATACTAATTCTAAAAGGCGAGCATTTTGTGCTGTTGTTACTATTTGAGCTTATGTATTATTGTGCATTTTAATTAATGAATAAGAAATTTATAACGGAGAAACAAAGTATGCTTTCTTTGAATGCTATTCTTAATGATTTTGATGAATTATTATAGAAACAATAACCATAGGAGAATAGTATGGAAGAATGTAAAACAATTGATCGTTGGGCTCGATATACATAGTCTAGTAAACGATCACTAATGACTAGACGATTTTCTTAAATAGAAGATAATAAATAATAAACAGAGAATATCAAAGTGCAATCACAATTATTTACTCAAGAAGATCTGAATGAAGTAAAGGCTAGAATAAGATTTGAATAAAAGACGAAGGAAATAGAAAAGAATGCCAAATTGAAGAACAATCATAAAGCACTTGAAATGTAATTTAATAACAATTAACTAGAGTCAATATACATCAAATAAAGGCTGAAGTCAGATAGTAATTATGTACTAAGAAGAAAACAGGTTCACCCGTTAGAGTAGTAAAAAATACATTACAAAAGGAGAATAAGATAAGCAAATATAAATGTTAATAATGTATACAATTATTATCCATGGGGTTGCCTACTAAACATTGTATTAATCACTGAATTATATATAAATATTAAATGTATAAAGACATTGACATTAATGAAATTGAAAAATTGAAAAAGGACCAAGAAATGATGTCGTTGAAGAGGGCACCAACTAACATGAAAGTAAGGAGAATTGAAATCTCTGTGATTAGGAGCGTTTTGGTTAATCAAATAAAGACTTTTTGGAAGATGAATTTAAACAAAAGACAGTTGGTCTAGTTACTCGTGAGGAATTTAAGAGAAAGAGAGAGAATATTGATAATCTTGTGATGCAGGATATGAAAGAAAGGTAAGAAGAGGAAACAAAAAGAAAATTAGAACTCAAATAAAAACGAAAAGAAGAATATTAGAAAAAGACTACATTATTATCCTTTGATTTAGATGAAGAAGGTAGTCTTTAAAAAAGTTATGGAAAAAATGAACATGTAGATACAACTTATTTACCAGATATGAATAGAGAACGAAAAATTGAAGAAATGACCAGACAATTAGCAGGTATGTTTATTTTGTATAATTTATTTAGAATAATATTAGAAAGAAGTGGAATCATAAAAAGATTCTCTTATTGATATTTAATTTTAATATTGGGATGCATCTACATGTACCAAATCTTTAAGAATCAAAAAGAAAATGACAATACTGGAATTTCTAGAAATGGCTAGACGAGAGATCATCAGAGATTTTGGTTTTGTATAATATATTGATCATTATAAAATATTAGCTTACTGAGTTTAGTCCAGATGATTTGATAATAGTTGCCAATGGAATGATATTACCTCATAAACTCAGCTTTTATGATCTTATAGCACATAAAGTCAAGAATAGATCTGGTACTCTAATCTTTTAATTTGATTGCAGAAAGGTATTACTTTTAAGGTTAAATTGGATTTAATTAGGTTTAAGCAAAAGGATAGGAATATGAAGTAGAGGTTGAAAAGTCTACCACATGTAAAATCATAGAGAAGTTTAGATATGAAAAAATAAAACATATTTATCCATGTTCAAAATGGGAGAATGTAGAAATCAACAAATACTTATGACATTTTACAACAATTAAAACAACAAAATATAAATATTAATATGTTAAGCAACAAAAGCACAAGCAAAGCAAACAAATATAACTGTATCCATAATCCAAAAGTGTCTATTGGGATGTTCTCTAATCAAAATTCCATCATTTCTTAACTACTTTCTACAAAGGCTTAATCAAAATATCAATAACACAAGGTATCTAAAACAACATGTGAATTTCAAACATTTAGAGCAGAAACTCCAAACTCTTCTAATAAAACAACTCCATTTAAAACAAAATATCATTTTAATACTCTATCATAATTGTCTAAATTGGAAAGTAATAATGTTTCTCAAAATATTCAGTAAGCAAAATCAAAAATTTAAGATACTAGTGCTGATCTTGGAGATGTCAGTATTACTTTAAGAAGTCCTAGAGATGATTAAATCAACAAAATTCTTAAAAATCTAAGATTTATTGGAGAACAAATGACCCATAAAAAATTAACATAAATTAACTCTGGTCTTTTGTATCTATGGCAAAACTAATTGAATGATAATTGTGATAAGTTAATGAAAATCTTATCTTCGGAATTAAACTCATCTTCTAACTTTTATCAACCTTCTATACATATTGATAATTAATTGCAAAAATAGTTGGTAGAAGAGAAAAAAAATAGACTCTTAGTAGAAGAACAAACAAGTAAAATTATACAAAGCTAGGAATAATAAATTAAATAATATGTAATATAATACTAAAAATATTTTATAGATTGAGACAATCAAATTACTCGAATAAAAATTATTGAATACTATGTGAAAGACCTATATCGTATTTGAAACTATATTGATTATAATTATATAAGAAATAAGTTTTATAAATATTTAAATAAATTGAAATAACTTGAGTAAAATGCCATTAATATATAATATTTTAGGAAGACTTTTCTCGATGGCATAAGTAAGTTATTATCTAAAATTGATAAATTAACTTCTATATAGAATCAAACTAATTTGGTAAATAGTATAAAACTTACATCAATTTTCATATACATTTTTTAGATAATTTTCAAAATATTTTAACAGTATGGATTATTCTCCAAATAGACCTTCTGTGTCTCCTTTGTCTAGAACTCGTATGTAATCTGAATAGACCCTCAAATTACAAGACCTAAAGTATAAGGAGAAACTATTGCAAATGGATAAGATTAACGCAAGTAAAAAACTTGTTTGTAATTTTAGAATTGTAGTCCTAACTGGATGAGACCCTTTTAGAATTAGAAAAGGCAAATAAAAACCTACATCTATAGAATCAGATGAAGGAAACCTAAGACAATGAATATCTGAGACTTTTGAAAGAAAATGAATTACTAAAGGGAGATCTATAATTTAAGCTTCAAGAGAACGAACTTAATAAGTAAAAGTTAGCTTAATAGAATAAATAATATTAATCTTCCCTTGAAAACTTAAAGTAATACATTAGCGTTTAAATTTAGAGAATAATATGAATAGCTCTAACAGTCATTAATGAATAAGTACATCATAGAAATGAATTAAAAATTACAAGATCAAAAGCAATAATATGATAATTTTAGTAGATTGCAGACTGAGAGATTGAAAGAAAATGAACATTCAGATAAATAGACACAGGAATAACTTTTAGATTGTAAATAATAAATTTAAGAATTTTTAATTAAAATAAGTGAATAAAAACAATAAATTGAATCACTCAACAAATAATCCAATATTGAGAAGTAGATTATTGCTGATAAAGAATTATAGGAGTAGCTTCTCTTGAAAAAAATAGAATAACTTCAAATAGAACTTAGTAGAGTGACTACAGATTTAGATATTTCAAAAGAGAAATACATTAGATTGGAAAAGTAATATGAAGAAAGCATTACCAATATAGTACAAAGCAAAGATTAATAAGCTGAGGAATAAACAAGCAAATTATATTAATAACATGAATAATCTATTCAAAATTTGACATAACAAAATCAAGATATTTGGAAATAGTTATAAGAATTAAAATCAATAAATTAAGTTTAATAAAAAGAATTAACAAGATTATCCCATACAAATCACTAACAAGAGTAAGATTTGATTGAAAAAGACAAAAAACTAAAAGATTTATCATTCAATACAAACTAATCATCTGAATAATGTATTATTCTTTAACAACGTTTGCTTTAGACTGAGTAGGCATTACAATTATATAAATCTTAATTAGACGATTTCAAATAAACAAGAGGTGATTTTGAATAAAGGATGATGGAAAGAAGCAAAGGAATATTGAGATAAAAAGAATAAGAATTTTAATAAGTTCAATAGTTAAATGAACAAAGGATTGCTGAATTGACTTAAGAAATTGAAAGAATGGAGAATGAACATTAAAATTAAAGTTTTAAATAGTTACAAGATAAACTTATGAGTGAATCCAATGTCAAATCCTTATAGGTCAAAATTACTGGAATTGAAGAATAGAATTCTATGTTATCATAACAACTAGAAGAAACAAGACAAGAATTGTTATAAAAATCTACTGTGTCTGAAAACTTAAGTGTTCAATTAAACAAAGAAAAAACCTATAATTAAACCACTCTTAGAATATAAAAGAATTAGATGTCAGATTTGTAACAAAAATTAAAAGAATATTAAGTGGAAGTCGATAGATTATCAAGTGATGTAAGGGAACGAGATGATATCTTGGAAAGCCAAAGAATTTAATTTGTTAATGAGAAAAATGAATTAGAATAGTAAATAAAAATTATTTTTGATAAGATGTCTTAGTAAAGATCAAGAATCTAAGAACTAGATGATCAAAATTATTAATAATAATGTCAAATCTAAAAACTTACTGTAGAAAGAGATAAATTAGAGAAGGATCTTAAATCTTTAACAATTACAACTACTGAGTAAATTAGAAAACAATAGGATTAAATAACTAACTTTAATAAATAAATGGAGGAAAATTAATAAACGATTCTTCAAAATGAAGAACAAATATTAAATAGTGAAACATAGATTGCTGAACTATAAAACTAACTAGAAGAATAATATGCTTAAAATTAATAATTAACTAAAGATGTTACCGAATTAAATGATGAATTGGAGGAAACCAGATAAGATAGAGAAGCTAAAATTTAAGAAATGGATTAATGGAAAAGATAGTTTAAATAAAATAATGTTCCTTTGACTGACTATGATTAAGTGAAAAAAGAAGCTGAACAATATAAGAATAAATCGATGGATCAAGAATAACTAATAAATAAATTAGAAACCTAATAATAAGCTAATAGTAAGGAGATTTATCACTTGTAAGAAGAATTATCATAATATAAATCCAATTTCTAAGATATTCAATAATAGTTAGTAAATAAGAAAAAAGAAAACGATAATATGAGTACAGAATTGGAAAATTTGAAAAGAGAATAACAAAGAACATTGAATTAATTAAAGGATATAGAATAAAGAGATTAATAGAATAGTGAATTAGTCATTAAATATAAGAGGGAAACTTAAAGATTGTAAATATTGACATTTAATTATTATTAGAAATGATGATATGGAAACTAAAAATAGACAATTAGGCAATATGGAATAATAATTAAATAAAAAGTTTGATGAGGTAGTATCTAAATAAAGAGAGATAGAGGAATTGAAGAGAAAGTACTAATAAGATGCTCTTGGAAGAATGACAACAAGTCCTTCTTAGAAGTCTGTAATGATGGCTTCATAAAATGTATAAAATATTAATTATAATTAGATGGTTGCTCGCTCTACTGCTAAAGGATTAACTACAAAAATATAAGATTAATAAAATTGAATTTCATATGTTTTATTGTAAAATTCAACTAGTTATTATAAATTTTTCATTTTTCAACAATTGTTCCATACTTATGAGCAAATATTCAAGAAAATATTAATTTTCTAATTCATAAGTTTCTCATTTAAACAGCAAATTTAATATTAAATAACTTTATTCTTTGAAATTAATATTTTTTCATAATGTCTAAAGAAGTAAATGTATGAAATAGATTTATAGCAAAAATTAAAAAGGTTTCATTAAGTATCAGAATCGTTAGATTAGTTCGATTTGGTTGAATAGAATGAATTTGCAGTTCCAAATATCTAATAGTAATAGAAATTCCTAATTAGATTTTCACAAGAATGTTATGATGCTTTTTAAAAGGCATACTCATAAGATTTGCCTAGGTCGATAGAGAAATTTAATGAGGATAATAGGAAGTTTTTGATTTTAAATAAAGACACAGGACTTCAGATTGATTGTAGGAATTTAGAAAATTTTGAAGTTCCAGTTTTTGATTTAAAGGAAGTAGCTTGGAAAAATTATTGGAAGTAGAGTAGGGAAATTAGTGAGTAATTACTCTCACTTGTACAGTAAAATGACAAGGATAAAATCATAGAATTGGTTAGTCATCCTGATGTCTACATTGATATTAACATTAAGTATTAATATATAACATCTACAGAGATTTAGATGACTGGACTCCGCTACATTTTGCTTGTTAGTAAAATAATTTAGAAATAGTGCAATTCTTACTAAAATTAGAAGGAAATCCAAAATTATTATCTTTAGATAAGAAATCTCCATTGCACATTGCATCAATAAAGAATAACTCTGAGATATGTGAATTGTTGATAAATTATGGTGCTAACTTAGATGAATAAGATTCAGACTTAAACACTCCTTTACACATAGCCTCTAAGTATGGAAATGATAAAGTTTGTTAAACCTTATTAGAGAAAAATGCAAATCATGAATCAAAAAATAATTAGAATTTAACTCCTATAGAGTTGGCTTCAGATATTAATATTATTGAGGTGTTTAATAGATATGGAATATCCTTAAACAATTTTACTTATGCTAGAACAGTTATAAAAGAATTGAATTTAATTTTATAGAATAGTAGGAGAGATCATGTTGAAAGATTATTAAGGCTAGCCTAAAAAAGATCTAATGAACAGTTAATTAATGCTGCAGAACCTTTGGATAATAACGAATAAAGATCCTTATTTCTTACAAATGATATTAGAACTACTTGGAATAAGATTGTTAATTTTGCTGTGTCATTTTATAGAGTTTCTATAAAGGGAAACAATTTAAATACACTTTCAGAAATTGAATAGAATAGGATAGGTCCATAATCATTTTAATTTTATTAAAAATTAGGAGAAGGTGGATTTGGTGAGGTATATTTAGTTGAGAAGATTGGTTAATTACCAAAAAAATATTATGCAATGAAGATTTTAAAAAAAGAAGATATCAATACTTCAAATATTATAAAGTCTGCTTAAATTGAGAAAGACGTTTTAAAAATGATGAATCATCCATTTATTGTAAAATTAAATTGGGCTTTTTAAACATCTGATCATTTATATCTTGTAATGGATTTATGTTCAGGAGGTGATTTAGCTACTCATTTAGAGTTATTGAATTCATTTCCTGAAGAAATTGTTAAGATATTTGCAGCAGAAATTACTTTAGCTCTTGAAGCATTGCATTCTTAAGGAATTATATTTAGAGATTTAAAGCCTGAAAATATAGTTTTAGATTCTGATGGTCATGCTTTGTTGACTGATTTTGGACTTTCTAAATCAGGAATAGATGAGGAAATTTTGAATCAATCCTTTTGTGGAACTTTAGCCTATTTAGCACCAGAAATGTTAATGAAAAAAGGTCATGGTCGATAGGTTGATTGGTATATGTTGGGAATTCTTATTTATGAATTATTAGTTGGAGCTCCTCCTTACTATGATTCAGAAAAAGAAGTTCTAAAAGAAAATATTAAGAAAGCTCCTTTAAGAATTCCTAAATACTTAAGTTAAGAAGCTAAAGATATTATAATAAAATTATTAATAAGAGATCCTAAAAAAAGATTAGGATGTAAAGAGGATGCAAAAGAAATTAAAAGTCATCCTTGGTTTAATGATATCGATTGGCAAGATTGTTACAATAAAAAATTAAAACCTCCTAAGCCTGTCATTTATAATGAGCCAAAAGATCCAAGAAAAATTACTTTTAGCAAAGTAAGCACAAAAAATAAATTGGAGGATTGGAGCTTTTTTGAAAATTGAACATTACTTATTTTCATTATTTATATTTTATAATTGTAAAATCGCTCCAAAAGTTAATTAAAACAATTGCACAATAATAAATTATACAAAGTTATAAAAATTATATAGGTTATTTTAGAAATCACAATGAGATTATAATTCATAATTGACTAAATTTTATTAGTTGCATTTGCACTTCTATCCAATTATTATAATAAGAAAATTATTATAAAATTTTAATATCATGAATAAATAATTTTGGAAAGATTGGCATTTACGAACTCAAATATGTATGATATAATTCATTATTTCAATTCTTACTATTGGTTTAATTGCCATATCAACTTATACCTATATGTATTACATTTCTGAGTTTTATATGGAAACTTCAGAACATGTATTTTAAAAATAATTTGGAAAATGGACCAATATAATGATGTCTCATAATATACATCGTGTTAAATAAACTTTATTTAGAAGTCAATAATAAATTGTTAAGGTAAATGCTCTGTACTAAATGACTCAGTAAATCAATTAAAGCACATTTTAACAACCAATTCCTTGTCTGAATGAGTTAAAATTATTGGATGAATATGCTTACAGTGCATCATTTTGTTATATGATATATAAAGAAACTAAATCAAATAACATCCTAAATAATCTCAAAGATCTTTGTTCATTTTTGACATAAGTTGTCCTTATCATAGATTAAGATTTTGATATTATGATAGCTTCTTCTAATGATAACCATTTTTTTACAGCTTGGCCTGGCTTCTTTTTATCACCTAATTACAATCCTTAAGAGAGAATTTGGTATGTGTAACATTAAGAACAAGTGGTTTTACATAATAATAATAATAATTAAACATATTTTAGTGAACCTCATATACATTGGACTTGGAAATTATTAATGATTGCTCAAACAAAAAGTTTATTAAATATGAATGGGTAACTTGATGGAATAATAGCTTCTCATGTGAATTTTAGTTAATTTAATTATTCAGATGATTAAGTTAGTTTTACAATAATAAATCCTAAAGGTAGAATATTACTAAGTTCTTTGAATGTTACTTAATATTCAAATATATATGATTATAAAATAACTAATTTAGATTATAATGATTTTTAGGAGATATTAAATTAAGTTAAGGGGAAAGAAACATAAAGTAATTGTAATTCTACTGTATGGAAGGATTATGGTTATTTATGTAGAAAAACGTATTTATAATAAGAAGAATAACTTATAAGTACAAAAAATATAGAAGAGGCAGGATTAATTTTAATTATGTAAAGATTATTTTTAAATACAATTAGGTAGAGCAAACTAACTAAATATCAAATGGAATTTTAGAATATGTTTAATACTTTCTAAGCAAAACTAAATAACATATTTATAGCAACAATTTTAGGTTTTTTTCTTTATATGCTATCATCTCTTATAATCACTTCCTGTGTAGTAATTTTTATGTTTAATCCCATAATTAGGATCATTAATTATACATCTTAGTAATTATTTAAGCAAAGTTTAAATAAAAAAGATTTTCTTTAGAAAAAGAGTGAATCTTCGTTTTTCTCAAAATTAACAAGTTCATCTTTATTGTATGATTTATAATAATCATTTAACAAGCTAATTCATATCACAACAAATTAAAATAAATCTACAACTTGTCATTTAATTGAAGCCTTTAAATATCCACTTAATAGATGGAAATTAAAGAAAAGGAGCAAAAAATTTCGAAATTTTTATTTGAAGTTACAAAATAATTTATAAAATGAAGAGACTCATAAGCTTTAAAGTATGATTCTAAAATAATTGATGATATAAGATTACAGTTTCTGAAATGATTTTATTTTATTCGACAAGCTTAATCTTTAATAAGGAAACAAATAATAAATATTCACCAAAAATTACATTTTATTATTTATAAATATATCAGTAATTTAAAACAAATAATGTATATGTTTAATAATTTAAAAATATTACTAATACACATAATCATATAGACATAATATCTTTATATTAAATAATTATTAGTAATAGAATTTGAAAGAAAATATTGAATGATATTATCTAATAAAAATATTAAAAAATATAAGTTCGAATGAGTGATAACAATTATCATATTAAATTAAACTTTTGCCAACTTACTCTCGATGAATTAAGAAATCCTTATATCCATATTGATAAAGGGTGCTAATTTAATCAATTAGAAAATTAATTTCAATTAGCCATTTGTCCAGTTTGTAAAGATGATTAAAAAAATGAAAAAGAATCAAAATAAAAAATAGAATAAAAAATCCAATAAGATGACAATCTAATAATTTAGATTGAATAAAAAAATGAGAGATAAATAGTTTATGAAAAAATTAAAAAGGCCCACTTTTTTATGAAAAGGAGAAATTATACATAAGACAATATTAGTCAAATAAAAGAAGTGAAAGACTTATAAAAAAACTTTTATTAAAATATGAGACAAAAGAACATAACTTTAAAGCATATTTAAGAAATTAGTTAAATAGTATATTATATTTAATATATTAGAGAAACCAATATTACATTTCGTGTCTCAAAAATCTATCAGATTCATAAAAAATACCTATATTAATGGCAGTGATAAACAATAAGTTAATATTATTTTATCATTTGTATAAACTGAAGGTGGAATTAACTTTGTTGGATGTAACAACTCCTAAAATAAGATAAAAAATAGGACATAATACTCATGGATCTTTATAATAGATTATGCTTTTTGAAAACAATATATATTTCCTTTATTTGAAATTGAATATGTCCACACTATTCATAGGAGATTTTTAATAAATTTTTACACTTTAAAATAATTAAGAAGCTTAATTTCAAATAAAATAAATTGCAATGTTAAAACTTGAGGGTCCTTCTAGATTAATCTAAATTGGAGATAAATAACCTACCATTCTTATGCTTGGAAGTAACATATATTAATTATATTAATTTAGATAAATTATATTCTTCACTTACATAACAAAACAACGTATTTAAACCACATCCATTGGAATCGTTAACTGCTAATACATTATGTCATCATTTTAATAATAATTAAATTCTTATGGTGAATTCGGAGGATGATAAAGTGAACAATAAAATAAATTTAATTTATTTTTGTTACGATCTATTAAAACCAAATTTTGCCCAAGACCCAAAGAATATTTAAGAAACGTTTCCTTAGAATTAAAAATTTGATAATTATTTAACATTTGGAGATTAAATGGTGTTATTTTGCACATCAGATTTAAGAAATGAAAAATGTTCAATTAGATCTATTTCCAGTTGGTTACCCAATACCTAAAGAGCATCACCAATACTCTAGACTATTAGTGTTACAAATCATTAGAGTTATATGTTACCGATCAAAATTATTTCTACATCAAAAAGCATGAACAATATCACTTGCTAATTAATAGGAATAAGATTACCAAAGAAGTAATGAATTACTCTATCAAATTAGGGATTAACAATAACCAGAAGATGAATCTGATGTCTTTCCAGCTTTATTAGTATATAATGGATAAACATAATCATTTGAAGTTGAGCTTATTTGATTATCATAAAAAATATAACATTAAATAAATTGTTAATTAAATAATTATTTAATTTGATAATTTTCTATGAGATAATCAAGAGGAAGGAAAATTGACTCTTCCCATTCAGAATCTGAAATCTATAAAAATTTAGGGCCTATTCTAAATAAATCAGGAAATGTTCAAAAATAATAAAAACCAAAGAATTAAGCTAAACCAAAAAGTCAAACATAAAAGAAATCTTAAACAAATCTAAAAATACAAGAAAATAAGTTAACTAAAAAAATGAAAGAATATGAAAAATAGATCTCAGAACTAAGAGTATAATTATAAGATGATTAAGCAAATTAATAATATATTGATAATTTCAATAGTACAAAGTAAATATTCAAATTATTTAATTCAGAGAACAATATGAAAAATTAATATAAACTTATGAAGAGACAATTCATCAACTTAAATAGGCAGAATTAAATTTATTAGAAGAATTACAAGGACAGAGTGAGATAGCAAGGGATGCTTTGAATAAATTATATTAATTTTAATTAGAATATAATACTGAGCATTAAGAATTGAGATAACATTATGAGTGTATATTTGTAATATTATTTAGAAATGATTAAAGAAAAAGAGAAAGAATTATGTACAAAATATGATCTTAAATTACAGTAATTGGAAAATATGAATTAACATTCTAGAATATCAGAACCAAAAGTGAGTTAAGAACTTTCAAAGAAATTAAAAGATATGGCAACTAAAGAAGAATTGTATTTAGAAGAAATAGAGATATTGAAAAATCAATTAAATTAAAAAAAGTCTTCTGTTAAAGAGAAAGTATTTTAATATATTTAAATTGTAGGAGTTAAGATAAAAATTAATTGATTTAGAATTTAAATTGTAAAACTGGGATGATAATTTGGAAAGATGCAAATCCTTAGAATAAGAAAACACAGCCCTTTAAAGTAAAATATCGTAATTGGAGAAGCAAATTTATAGAAAAGAAGATAAAGAGAGAAGGCTAAGAGAAGAATGGAATAAATAATATTAGGATTTGTAAACTGAAGTGAAAGTAATATTAAATTATAATTAGTATTGGAAAAATGAAATGGACAAAGTCATCATGGAAAATAATCTTGTACTTTCTAAAATAACACCATCTAAGAAAAAATATTGATTATAATTAATGAGGTTTTCAATTTTTAGATATCTGAAAAGATGTATTAAATATTTGTACTTTTGAACATAAATTTTTATTAATACTCAATAGTCATCAGGTGCAATAACATCATCTATTTTTAATATCATTTTAACAACTTAAGTGGCCAATTAAATTTACTATTTCTTTGAACTCAAAGTTTCATAAATTCTTTACTCTTTCATATCACTTGTACCCTTTTTAATTAAATTATAAGAAATACTAATTCCATGCAATCAATTCCAATTCTAGGATTCTTCTCAGTCAATTATCTAGATTTTGCTTGAGCAACTGAAGTAATTGGATTAAGACCACAATTATCTGCTAAACAATTTGGAATACCTTCTAAAGCATCAGCAAATGATCTTACTGCATATTATTCAACCGAAGAGACCTAAAATTTATATTCATATTTTAATATACCTCATCAGCATATTATAAAACTTAGAGAGCACAAGCCAATTCAGCAGATCCACCACCATAAACTATTCTGTTATCTTTAATTAAGTTTCTGATAACACAAATAGCATCATGAATAGATCTTTTAGCTTCATCAACAATCATTTGACTACCTCCTCTTATGAGAATAGTAACAGCCTTAGTACATTAACAATCTTCAATAACTAACATTCTTTCATTAGATGTTCCAAATTAGACTTCTTTGATATTTCCTGCTTTTCCTAATTTTTCAGGGGTAATTTCTTAAAATCTTGGAATAATTCTAGCTCCAGTTGCCATAGCAATTAATTCAACATCTGTTCCTGATACCCATCTAACTGCAGGTAAATCATTTTATAATAATAAATGGTTAGCTTCATCATCAAATCCCCATTAACACAAAGCAATATTGGCACCACTATTTTTAACAAGTTTCACCATATCGATAAAGTATTATTATTCTTATTAATAAAGTTTTTTATAATCTTCAGCATTAGAAATATTGATATTATGTTTAGTTTTAGGTTTTGGAGGTTCAAAAGGACATGTTAATAAACAGATTTTAGCATCTTTAACTTCCTTTGGCATTTATGGATGACTCATATCTTTGTCAATAAGGATACCAGATATTAACCTTGTATCTTCAACGCTACCACCAGTCTTTGTTTGAATTTTAATTAAGTCTAAATTAACATCTTTTCTTGTAAGATCAGCGACATCTAAAACAGCAGTTACAGCTATTTTTCCTAATTCTCTTTTTCTCTTGGATACAACTTTTGATCCCAATGCAGTACAAGCAGCTTAAATTAATGCTTCATGTTCATTTGCTTATATATCAATTTCTTCAGCAATTTATTCCAAATGCTCTAATTTTTATGATATCAAATATAATACTTATGGCAACATCACAAGCTCTATCGAAACCATCACTAATTTTTAATGGATGAATTCCCTTATCCAATAATGTTAATGCTTATTCTAATAATTTACCAGCCAATACAACTACTCCAGTTGTTCCATCTCCAATTTCAGCATCTTATGATTATGACAACTCAACTAATAATTTTGCTGTTGGATGTTATATTTCCTAAATAATTAAGTATTGAATTATTGTTACCATTTTTTCAACAATAGTTGCACCATCATTAGTAACGGAAACATCTCCATCAGGTGAAACTAACATCTTATCCATACCTTTTGGACCAAGTGAAGATTATAAAGTATTAGCTATTGCCTTTGCAGCTAATATATTGCTCTTATAAGCCTCTAAACCCTTCATTCTTTTCTTTGATCCTTGATCTCTCAAAATTATGTATGGTCTGCCATAGTCGTCAAAAGCCAAACTCATATTTTAAATAAATATTTTTAAAATTTAATCACTGCTTCTCAATTACCCGGAGAAATTTAATTCCTATTAAAGAAATTTATATAATCATTTAATAATTTATTACTATAATATACTTTAATATTCATTTTTAATTAAAAAGCCACATTTACCATAATAATTAATAAATATGCGAAATCGATTATCTGGAAGTTCTTTCAAAAACCAAGTCCTACAAGTCCATCTCCATTCCTCTCTTACTTTCAATAGAAAACGATCTTGTGAATGTTAAGAATGTGGATTAAATAATAAAAAAATGCTCTATGTAACAACAATACTTCCATAATTTCAACCCTACCAACATATTACAACAAAACTCAAAGAGCAAAATGATATATTGTAATAAAGAAAGCGTATGAAGTTGAGAAATAAAAGACATTAAATCCAAAAGAAAACTATTATCGACATTATGTAGTAACAAGAACATCAACCAAAAAAAAGATAAAATAGACATCACAATACTGTATTTTACAATAATTAGGAAAGTATACCTAATCCATTAAGTCTTTATTCAATTGAAGCTGCTTAAACACCTTCAAAGCCAATTCCAAGATCCTCTATCATTTTTCATAGGTACAATTCATTATCTCCTCGAAAATTTACTGATAAAAAAAATTCTAAAGTGTAATCATTCTCTTAGAGACTTAAAACATTTTATTTACCTATTACAGCTCCTTTTGAATCATAACTTATATTCAGATTAGAATTAGTAGAAGATGGCAAAATCAAATTAATCAAGCAGACTGGTTCATAAGATGATTTTAATATCAATCTAAGACTTAATAAATTTGAAGAAGATGATAAAAAGAATGAAGACTAATTTACATTAAATTTAGCTAATCTTCCTACTTTACAATAAGAAGATGAAGAAGAAGATGAATAGACAGATGATGAAAACATTGTTAATATTAAATAATTAGCAACTTCAAATCCAAAATAAGCATACAAAAATATTTTGAAATATAATCCAAGAACTCTTTAAAGTCTAGTAGATAAATCATAATTAGGTTAACGTAAAATTAAAGATATTATGACACCTTGTCCAAAATACCTTTACTAAAATCATGTAGAACATTTTTAAACATCAATTACAAATAATATGTCTCCTATTAATAATACTATTAGTAGATGTTCTCCAATTCCATCAATTAAATTATTAGAAGAAAAAAGAAAAAAACCTAAAATTAAACTCCTTCCATTAGAAATTAAACCATTTTCATAAATAACCCTCACTAATATTTCCCCAACAACATTATCTAGAACTAAACCAAGTCCTAAAAAATGTACTTAAAGAAACATTTTTAATGCACCAAAAAAAAAACACCATAAAAATATTACCTTCGGATAATTGTTGATAAAAGTTTGATAAAATATGATTTCTCAAATTTATTCTAATTAAATTAATTATTCTGATATTAACCTTAAATAAATAGTTAATAGTGTTTTTTATATTTTTCCTATTTTAAAAAAGTTAATTAAAATAGTAAAATTGTTTTGTTAAATAATAAAAGATTTTTATTTTACAAATTGAAATATTTGATTATTTAATTAATTACAAATATTTATGTGTAAATTAAAAGTTTTTAAGATATATATTTAAGTAATTAAAAATGTATACATTAAATCTGGATTATGTTAAAAATAATTAATACCATCAATAGTGAGGAACTAAATCTCTTGCAAAAGGTGATTTCTCTTTATCGTTATTTTTTAAAAATGACTATGGATTTTAAAAATTTGAAGGTTATTCTTCAAAATAATTACTTTTTTACAAAGAAAACGAGAGTAGGTTGTGATGCTAACTTTACATCATGTTGTCACCTTTGCACATGTGTAAAGCTTCCTTAATGTATTTAACTCTTGCCTTCAATTTAATCTAAATATCGACTCTTAATTTAAGATAATTTTTCAAAAAAGGACATATTTTAACGATGTTTGGGTATTTTATTAACAAGAATTTTCGAATACCATCTAATCTATCTGTATATTTTTGATAGTATGTTTAAATTGTTTGACTTATTAAGATGTAAAAAAAGATGATGAATACTATTAGTAGAAGTGTTTGCAGGATGAAATCTATTGATGTAATTTGTAATAATTAAACTTGATATTTAATACCACATATCAAAAAAATCAAACTGGATAATGTAATACATTTTTATTCAAATCGATTTAATGTTTCCATATTAAAAGGCTTTTTCTTTTAAACAATAATGTGATACAAAAACAATATCAAAAATGTTAATGTACCCTTAATTTCAATTTACTCTTCAAATATTATAAGAGATAATAATATAATTTCTCTTTCAGATACTCTAAAAATTTCCCAATAAAATGAAGATTCCTTATAATCATTAAATATATATCCCCATATTTTTCTGACTTTTTCTTGATTAAAATAAGATCTTTTCTGATATAGTATTAGGAATAAAATTAGAGGAATTATAATTCCAGTTATAAACAAAACTGGGGTAATAAAAAATAAAACCCAGGAAATATGAGTGCTTGTAAAGTATAGAATAGAGACATTCCGATTTATATATTAAATTTCAGAAATGTTTCTTGAAGTAATTAATTCTCCTAATTCTAGAATAATATTGGGTTGAGTATAAAAAAATAAATAAAATATAGCAGTTGCATAGATAGTGGGTGTAAGTTTTAACTTTTTTTTGTAAATCAATAGCAAATAGACTGTTAAAAAGATCAAATAGAAAAAAATTGGTGCTAACAAATTTATAATGAGACTTATGTAAATAATATGTAATTCTGTTTGTTAACTTAAAAAGCATTAATATGTATAGGATTATGTGCCAATAGGATTACTTAATGGAGTAAGAATATCAATTATATTATAATAAAGTTCTAACTGAAAGGACTAAATTCTTACTAATATCTAAATGTAATTGACAACAGTTTTAATTAAAGCAGCCGATTAATCTAAATATTTTATATTTCTTACCTAAACTGTGATTAAATAAGATTTAATAATATTTTGAGGTTAATTTCAATTTGAGAAAACTTTTAAAAATAGTGTTTACACTGCTTACAGTCAGTATCATTGATCCAATGGTTCTAAATAAAATAATAAAGTAATATACAATGATCCAAATAAAATAGATATGAATATTGAATATCCATGTTCACTACAAAAAACACATTTGCTATTTTTATTTTTATAATATTGGCCATCTCCTTTAATATTGTATATATCACATTCCTCACATAATGCTCCAATATAACCTAAACTACAAGATTAATCTCCTGGCTTCCAACCACCCATACATAAAGTCTTCTATCTTATACATTTATTGATAAATTTATTTCTATAATTAGCCCTCCAATAACCAGGCTATAATTAGATCTCACTTGCTGTATTTGCCTAAATAATATTAGGATCTATTTTTTAACAAAAAGTAGCTCTAGGTTCTACTGAATAAAAGCCTTTAGATTCTTCACATTTCATACATTAATTAAAATAATAAAACTCACCTATTTGACAAGGAAATGACTTTACACTAAAATAAAACTTATATTAAGACTCAGTAAAACAATCACAATCAAAAATAAACATTGTTTCATTTTTAATATATGGATCTAAACTTATAATTAAGTTTGAAAAATCAAAGGATTGACTCTCTTAAATAAATGGTATTATATATTCTTGATTTAAAAGCAATTCATCTTGTTAATTTTAGTATTTTAAAATACATTAGTATTGCTATAAATTAATTTATTTTTCTCCTAAATTGTTAATGGCATATATTTTTGGATTTAAATTATAAATATTGAAAACTTTTCTTTCTATATCCTAAATACTATAATTATTTATTTATTGTCCACTTGGTATATAAATAATATTAGTCTTAAGCTTATATTTTTCAAAGTTAGGTGACCCAATATTCTATTTTGATTTAGTATCTAATTCTTAATTAAATATGGATAATTTGAGTTAGATTGGATTTTCTCTAATATTATCTATATATTTGAATCCTTAATTTTCCAAGAAATAAACATTTAACAACTACTCTGATCTATAATTGTGATTTTCTAAATAAATAGCTCCTCCAATATTTGCTGTATTTTTAATGAGATATAAATCAACTATTAATATCTCTAATTTCATAGTATAGGATGATTAATATAGTGCTCCACCATTTTTAGCATCATTAAGCATGAACATAATATTTTTCATCTAAATTTTGTTAGCTTTGATATTTATAGCCCCACCCTAAGTTCCAGAATTTCTAATAAATTTATTATTTTTTAAGATTACACTCTGATTTACTTAATTAAGCATTAAACAAGTTTATAAACCACATTAATTTTAGTAGAATATAGAATTTTAGAGTAAGAATTTTTCAATTTATTTCAAGTAAATCAGTCCATTTTTACAAGTTGTACATGTATTATTAGTTATGAGAATATCTTTTAAAATTAATCTTTTAGGAAAGTTTTATAAGATTTCAAAGAATGATTCTACATTAGTATAAATTTCATTATATGTATGTTTTATTACTAATTAACAAAGATACATAGTAATGATCTTTAATTAATTACCAGAATATTGATGGTTTATAATATTTAACTTTTATGTGGCCACCTCAATTTATTCCATAACTAAATTATTGATCACAATTTTTGAGTTGTCTTAAAGGCATAAAATAGTTATTGGAGCATAACCACTGAAATGCAATCTTTACAATATTATTGAGCTATATATATATATTAATTAATAAATACCTGTTAGTAATTACAATCATTCCTTAAATATCTATTTAAGTTAATGAATTTATGTTATCTTTAATATCAATAAATGAATGATATTTCTTAAAAAAATCTTTATCTAAGGTCAATGAAAAATCTGCAATTTCAACTGAATTATCAATATTATTTGTGCATGTTAAATCTAAAAAGTGTTAATGTTTTGATAAAACATTATTTACAGTAATGTTATGAAATCTAAGTAAATTTTTATTTTTAGAGGGATTTATTTTTAAAAATCCAGTAGAATATCTACTTAGAACATTAGAGATTTAAATATTATTCATTTCAAAATTGATATTTGAATTTGTAGCATCTATCACAAATGCTGCTTCATTTTAATTATTATCTTATTTAGTTGTTGAAACTATTATACCACTAATTGAGGTATCATTGATTATTATATTACCTTCATCTTATAGATAAACATAAAAATAGGTAGTTAATTAAGCTAATGCATTTTCAAATTTTGAATTGATAATTGTAATTTAAGATCCATATAAATATGAGAAACCTCCATAATTAAAGATATTATTTTCAGATAAATATTCTGATAAATCAAAATCAAATATATTAATACTTTATGCATTAATTTATTCAAAATAAATCTCTGAAGATTTAATATATAATGATGGAAAGTATGAATTAATATTATCATTTTAATTAAATTTTACATTTTTTAATTAAGTGAAAGATTAGGTTAAAATATATATAAGACTTGGGGAGATTGTAAAGTGATCTTAAATTTGATGTATTACATAATTTGAAATAAAAGTAATATTAGAAATTGTTATAACACATTTACCTTCAAATTCTAGATAGAGCAAAGTTGTTATTGAAAAGCTTTAGATTTTAATCAACAAATTATTTTCAAATACAACATTTGAAAATATAAGTGATTGATTTTTTATTTACTATTCATTCTTTGAGTTGATATAAATCATAGATGAATCTATTAAATTTTAAGATCTTATTATGATGTTTGAAAAATTAGCAGTTAACAATTATTTTATATATAAAAATCCTGAATTTAAACGATCTATATTTGATTTTGAGTAATTTTTATTAGGATCATATGAAAGTTTCTTATAATAATTTAGATGAACATCTTCTATATTGATAATGTTTGAATTATTAATACATAAAATCCAATAATTATTAATTTAATCATTTCTTAATTGGATTATATCTATTTTATTACTTTAAAAATCAAATAAACAAAAAAATGTTCTTTTTTCTTTCAAATCATATTAAAATTGATAATTTAACTCAATTTAATTTAATATAATATTTTTAACTTCAATAGAAGAAGTATCATACAAATTCTAGGATATTTTTATTGGATTTGAACCATAAATCAAGATACTCTTCATATTTATATCATCTATTTTATGAATGCATTCAGACTTGATTGTTTCTGTATAAGTAAAGAACATAGAATTATCCAAAGTTATATTATTAAAATCAATTTTTTTTAATGTACTATAAGTGCTAAGTGATATTAATGTAGTTAAATTCAATTTACAATTTTGTATATGAATTCCATTAAATAAACTAAAGTTGGAATTTTGTAAAGATATTAACTAACTATTGATGAAATTAGAATTAATAATTTTTAAGTCTTCTAATAAAAAAGTATTCAAAACTATGAATTCTTCTCCAAATTTAATGAATTGTGAATTTTCAAAAGTGCAATTATCACAGATTATTTTATTAATTTTAAATTAATCAATTTATCCAAATTTTGTAGAAAGATAGATAAAAGAGCTATTTTAAAAAATGCAATTTTTCAAATATATCTCTTGAATTACTAAAGGATAAAATTTATTTTGATTGTAATTTTTATTTAAACTAAATAGAGAAGTATTATATAAAGTAATATCATAAGCTTCTAATTTTGATATAAATAGATGTGTAAAATTTGTTATTGTTAATATTGGACTATCTCTGACTAGATTATGTAAAGTAATGTTATGAATATAAATGCTCACACCTAATAAAGATGAAATAATAATTTAATTTTTTTAAGAGAAATATCTTACATTTTATATATTTACTGTTGTTTAATTAATTATAGAAATTTATTTTTCATGAAAAGTATCATTAAATCCATCATATAAAACGGTTGAATTAAAAATAAAAAAAAGAACTTATCTTAAGTTAATAGGGTCTTCTTCTCTAAATGCATTATAATTGTCAACATATGTAGTTACCTTTCTTCTTTTTAAATATTCAAAATCAATATAGTTTTAGGCATTTGAAATAGGAGAGTCTGGAAATTTAGGTGATTGTATTTTTCTTAGGTATTTGTTATTGTTTGAGTCTTTTGGCATTATCTATCCATATTATTGATGAATAAAGGATAAATTTTATTCTTGGTTTAACAAACACTTATAAGTTTAGGCCTTAGTATCTTCATTAATTATAAAATAAGGATTTAATTAATTTATTGTAGAATTAGATATAGGAACACAAAATCTACATGGATATGGACAGATTTAACATCTATCATCAAAAAATGATTAAGCATCATTTTCCTCATCAAAATTTTAACATTTAGCACATATTCCATCATCATCCCAAAGAACACATCTATTCTCAAACTTTGGAGCACAAGTTCTTTAGTCAGGCATTAAAAAACCTTCGTTACATTCTAAAATTAAATAATCTGTCATATAATAATATCCATGTAACTATATAGGAAGACTATTTGGTATAAAATTTAAATAAAAGCTTATTAAATCATATTTCCAAGAATCATATGAAGATGTTTCAATTGAACATCTTTTTGTATTTTTGAATATTTCTGAACAAGAAAAGCAAAGTCCATTGTGATAATCTAGATAATATCCATCTGCACATTAAATACAATAAATCATCTTAAAACTATCTTAAACACAGGATACGCACTTTGAAAAATATTTTAAACAATCATGAAATTATGAAATATTATTATTTTCGTGTTGATTGAAGATTCCTAAGGAATTAGTGCAAACAAACTATAAATTCTCATCTATATAACCATTCAGACAAGTAGATGTAACTTATTATAAAACACATTCATTTATCTAAAAATTGAATGCATAACCTTAATAACATAGAGCACATGCCATAATGTAATCTTCTTCATTTTAAGATATTAACACTTAGGCTATATCAGAATTAACTGAAATTTAACTATGATCATATCTGTTATATTAGAAACAATATTTACAATTTTTAACTTTGCATACCCTACACTTTCTTTCCCATGTAAAGAAATATTCTGTTGGGTTTATACAATAATTGCAATAACCTGAAAAATCACATTATCCACAATTTTCTTCACAGACCTTATAATAATAAGGTCTATCATTAAACTTGCATTTAAAAGTCTCAGCATCATAACCATTTCGACATTAAATATAATAAGGTTGATCTAAATGTTTAAAAGGATACAAAAAACAACTCTCATCTATACCATCACACTGAATACAATCTCCACAATCAGTTAATTCATTATCTATTAGGATAAATAATCTCTATGGATCATGTTTCATCAAATTACCAATATTATAGACAGCATTTTCAATTCCTGGTTGCCCAAAATATGTGTTTCTACAAAAATCTTAATAAATCCAAGTGTCATGATTTATCAAACAATTTGAACAAGTAACAAAGCCTTTTTATGAGGCTGATGGACTATAATCAATTTAATTTTATACCATTAAATACACTCATCTTTATATGAAAAATAACCAAAAGCACAGGTTCTAACTTGTTCATTTTCATCATAACTAGGATCATTCTAAAGATATTCTTTTGTTTCTAAATATTAATTTTATTCTTATCCCATACAAATATGATTTGTCTAATTTTCATAATACCATATTTAACAATTACAATTCTTTTTTATAGGATCATATATTCTATTTTAATAATCAAAACAACTCAAACATTAAGATCGAAATGGTCCATAACAAGTTTAACAAGTATAATGACAATATTAAATTTAATTATTGTTATCTAAACAATTTTTAAATATTACTGACCCAATTTCTAATCTGTTTTCATTCTTTTCATATTAATTTCCTCCAAAATAAATTTTCATTTTTGTATTTGTAAATTAATTTACATTTTCAAAAATTTATATTTTTTTTTCTTTTAATATAAAGTTTTCTATTTAAACATTTAATTGATTTTCAAGATATATCACTTGAATTAAATGCCATTCTGTTATAAATTATATTGAAATAGATTCTTAAACAAATTATTTAAATGGATCCTCAATTGCTTAATTTATGATTGGAAAGTCATATGAATAATATTCAATATAATATATCAAATCTTCTTGTAAATATTCATAATTAAGAATAAAACTATTACTTCCTATTTGCCCTATAAAATTAGAAGATTTATTTATTGACATTCTTAAAATATAATTCAATGGTTATTTTGAAGGTATTATTTTCAACCAAAATTATAAAAAGAATGAGTTCACATACTCATTTTCACTTTCAAATTCTTTATATGTACTCCCTTCATTATAAAAATAATCCTATATTTAATCATTTGATGATGGGACACATTTCTCCTAAAAAATTTTATCATCAAAAATTGAAATGTCTTCCTCTAAAAAAAATCCCAAAATTCCTGGAAAACTACTTAATAGAAGAGTTTAATTTGGTATTTAATCAAGGATCTACTATATAATTATTATATACTTTCAAACTACCACCAAGAATTAAAAGAAACTAATTCTTTCCAAATTAATTAGTAGAAATTGATTTTTATTGATATCCATTTTATTATTTTATACCAATTATCAATTATTGCTCATTAAAGTACATATATTAAAATATCCAATTTCCTTCATAATGGGAAATATCTACCAGAAATTCCTCTTAAATTTATTGAGATAATGTCATAATTTTTATTACATGCTTAATTTATTTATTTTATTCATTAAATTCTACAAAATGCAGTAACCATGTACTCTAATTTTCTAAATCAAGACCTGCGTATATTAATTGAGAATTAGTTTCACTTCTAGATATTTCACCTACATTTTAAAAATTATTTAATGGGGCATATTTTGAAAAGCTTCCTATTAATAAATTTTATTCATTCCAATTAACCACTATTCTTTATACTGCTGTAATTTAATCTATTTTATATATGACTGCACTTATTGAAAGTATTAATGTATAATAATAAAATAAAAGTCTCATATATTTTAAAATATTTATTTTATTGAAAAACAGGTTGTTTAATAAATATGTGTATTTTTAGACAGAATATTCGATTCTACTAAAATTTCAGCGTTTTACTAAATTTAATTACAAATTATAAAAAAAATAAAAAATCAAAATTTCATCAAATATGAAT
The DNA here is from genome assembly GCA_000733385.1 of Paramecium biaurelia. NCBI lineage: Eukaryota > Ciliophora > Oligohymenophorea > Peniculida > Parameciidae > Paramecium > Paramecium biaurelia. The sequence goes on from JPFL01000007.1 coordinate 502,246, forward strand.
TAAAGAAATAGATAAGATAAATAAATATTAAATGGCAATCGTTATGTTCATAATAATCCTTATTTTCAAAGTTTATTTTATTCTTGAATTTAAGTTCTATTATTTTTAAATCTATTATTAGTTTAAATCAAAAGTAGAATAATTTAAAAACAAAATATCAAAGTAAAAATTATTATTAAGATTATAAATAAAGACAATAGGTAATAAAATTATAATTTATTAAAAGTAATTTATTTTTTGACATAGAATTGCTATGTTAAATTTATAAAATTTACTACAATGATAGTATATAATCTAAATCAGTAATTACAATTTTGCTAGAATAATTATTATTGAGCAACAATATAATAATTAGTTTTTATTTATTAAGACTTTATAAGATTATATTACGCATTAATGAAAGTCACAAAAATAGGAAAAATTAAGTAAGAGATCATTTTGAAAGAGCTGTTACCAATAGAGTATACCCTTATTTAGTTGATATGTATTTGGTTGAATAATCGGTTCCTCCTTTCTTAAAAGTAAAAAATGGTGTTATTCTAATTGGTTAAACAATGACTGATTAGGCAAGATGATCATTGTTTCCACGACTATTTGATCTACTATGTTTAATTAATGAAAAAAGTACCTTATGGTTTAGTGATCTAAAGTAATTTTGTATGTCTATATTGTATTAATTTGCTGAATTTATATTGTAGTATGAAAAGTGCAAGCTTCATCATTTATGTTAAGAGGCTCTTCCTAGAATAATAGTTATAAAATACTTGTTAAATTTGATGAGTTTGTAATTTAATTCCATTTTACTATTGAGATGTTTTTTATTTTTTTGCATTTGAACAGCATAGCATTTTATAAAATATTAAAATAAATTAATCAAGGTTTTTAATTAAAAAATAATTTTATTTATGTAATTAAATCAGCATGTTTATCTACTTATAAACGATTAGTTAATGATACTCCATAAACTATTGTGTTAAAAGCAATAAATAACACCTCCTCTCTTTTATTAGGTTGTTTATCTGTTCAAATCACAAAAGCAGACATTGTTTGAAGTTGCAGTTATAGCATACTTGGAATGATCCTTGGTGTATGAAAATGAAAAGGCCTAAAAAAATAAAAAGATTGTATACTCCATGTTATCTGACTAAATTGGAATATGATTTAGGCACTTAATCACAAACAGGGTCTTATAGTCCACCAGTTCCATTTCCCCAAGTTTCAACAATCAAGTCTACACCTAAAGCAGGTGCTACAACATCAGCATAGAAATCTTCAACAAGGTTCTCATTTTTTGAATAGGCTGTTAGTTTAAATCCTCCCTTAGAAGAGATTTTGATTGAGTCTTATAGTGCAGCCTGAAGTATTATATATTTATTTTACTGATAAAACAGTTCCAGATTCTGTTTAGTATGTTTTGGTTCTTGAATTTGTTTTCAATTAATATAATTGAGGAAAAGCTGTTGCAAAAGCAGCTGGACTATTGGCTCTATTAGTTAATGTTTCAGCAATAATATATTCAGTAGCCAATCTGTTTGCTTCTGTAGTTGTAATAGACAAGCACATATAATGTTGACCATACACTTAAGAAGAAGAAGGCATGCCTAATACAATTTAACTATTAAAATTTGAATTGAATTTTTTACTCGTATGCGTCATCAAGCATTGGGAATGTGGGTGTTGAGTGAGAGATAAGAAATGCGTCTCCATTTATGTTGGCACTCAAAATACCCTTTGAATGGGCTCTGTCTGAGATAGTATTCTTATTCCAAGGTTAATCACTCCATAAGACACTCATTATATTGTCATCATGGAAATCAATTTAAGCTATAGTTCTTTATAAAGGTGATGTCAGATCATCTAATTGATCAGTTTACCAATCAAAAGTTCCACAGTTATTTTTAGCATCACAATACAAATAGTCCATTCCTTTAATATTGAAATTTTATTACCTCTAACACTAAAAGTCTTATCTGTTGGCATCTTCAAAATAAACCACCAATCTATAGCATTTCCGCTATGATCAATGCAGGTCTATCCAAAAACGAGGAAGAGCAAAGTGGAAAAAAGTACAAAACTTTTTAAAGAAGACATTTTGACGTAATTAATGAATAAATTATTGTTTATAAATAAGAATTTATTGGCTTTCAATTAATAAATAATAATAAAATTACTCTCCCCGAAAAATCATAATATTTAAAATGAATTTTATCTTAAGGAAAAATTAAACAAATTTGTATATTATTACAGTTGTTATTTCATTTAATAACAAAATGTTTTTATGATTTTCCTTTTACAATAAATTTAGAAAAATTACTTTTCCAAAATTTTTATATTATATTGAATTTTACTTAGAGTAACATTATAAAGAACTAAATAAATAAAAATTGTATCAAATATTATCAAAATTAGGCATTTTTGGTCTTAAGATTTTAACTGGATAAACTACTTGATTGCCACTAGTTTTTTTATGTAAACTATTTTCCTTTTAGATAATTAAGGACTTTTTAGAATTTTATCCTGAAGGAGGAAGTGCTTATATAGTTTTTGATGGAATCTTTTAACTTTGATTGGAAATTTAATTCTATTGATTTTAAGGGGGAAGTTGAGACTAATTAATAAATGGTTAAGCAATTAATGGCTATTATATTTATTTAGGATTGCTTGTGCTTCTTTATGTAGACCTTTAAGAAGGAGTGTTTTTCCTTTGAGGTACACTTTCAGGTATGTTTTCTTTATTTACAGAAAATGATTTTAATGCAAGTTTTCTATTTCCTCCATCCTTTGTAAATACAGCATTAGATCCCTAATTATATATATTTTGATACTTTGAGAATTGATTTAAATTAATTAAGAGGATTATGCTTTTATTGAACATGTTATTCAGTCCAACCAATAATGGAAATGTAAGACTTATTGTTCATTTTTTAGAATTCTGTTGGTTGAATATAAATTTAATCTATCTATTATGATTGAGCATTGAAAAATGTATTAATGATAATAACTTCATCTGGAGGTGTGTTGGGTTATCTAAAAATTAATAAATTATGAATTAAACATTTCCCATTTTTTAGAGAGAGTTTCTGGATTAAGCAATTTCTCAATTTAGTTGAGAACAGTGAAAAAAGATGTTTTGATTTCTAAATCACTTCTTCTAGAGTTCAAATATTCTAATGTCTTATAAAGTGACCATTTGAATCTTAAGTTAATAATTAACAATCATACTTATTCATTAAATAAATTGTAACTAAAGAGCATGCTCTACTCTATCCATGTAAAGAGGTTATCAAACAACTCTAACCTAAAGTAACACTTTCTTCTATAAACTCATGAACATTATTTACAAAATCCTTTGATACAACTATCTTGATTAAAATAAAAAACTTTTACTTCTGGTTAATCTTCTGGCCATTAAAATGAGAAATACATAATACCTATGTTTTCTAAGAGATTTTCAATAGAATCAGAGGAACAATTAACAATATAGCCAATTTTGTTTGCCACAATAAATTCTATGTCCTTAATTGTTAAATTTAAAATATATTACTTTTGCTGCATATTCATCACCTATGTATAATCCATCCTTAACCTTGCAAGCACCAAATATTATTTATTACTATGGTTATGCACTCATTAATTATATTTTATATTTTATAATCTAATTATCAATGAATTTTAAATAATTTTTGAATATTCTGATTGTTAAAATAATATTAACTAATGAAATAGTCTTAAAATTATGAATAATATGATTATAACATCTAAATAATTTATCAATATGTCATATCATCCCTTTCTCTTCTATAAAATTTAATTTAATTATTTCCATAAGTTGTATGATAATTTTGTCCATTGAAATTGACTTATTATAATTAAATCTTTATTATGATATTTTTAACACTAAATTTATTTAGAAATGAGAATAATAAAAAGCAAAAAGAAAAGAAAATATCTAGAAATCAGAGAACAGATTTTACAAGAATGGTAAATTACAAGCTAGTTTAATATTCAGTTTTTAATCCAGAAATGGATTAATAAGCTTAAAATTTGAATATGATCCTAAGCCATTGAATAATTCTCAAGAGATGAAATATATTTATTTCCAATCTTTTTTATATAATGAGATAACATGAAGGTTCTTCAGTTTTAATTCAAATACGAATAATAATCATATTCATGTATGAGTTTACCCTTGATTAAAGTTTTCAATGTTAGTCTTGGTTTACAGTTATCTGAAAATTATTTGAATTCTGCTGTCTTGGGTGGTCGATGTCTTAAAGTGTAGAGTATAGTTTTTGCAGTAGAGTAATTTAAATTACAAATTATTGCAGCCTATGAAAAGGATTATAATATATAAATACATCTTTTATTCTAAGCTTTTTATCAAGGACAAGGGATATTAATTAATTCTTTCTTTCAGGAGAAATGTGACAGTATTTTCTTTTGGACTTTTAGATGGAATGCTAAATGCCCTTGAGTTGTTATCGAGTCTTTACTCTATAAGTATGAAGTGAAGATAAAGAAGCATCATCGAAATTCATTAAAATTTCTCAAATTAGATGTGTTAAAAAAAGATTATTTAAATAATTTACAAATGAATTTATTAGGCTTTTTAATGAGATAGCGAGATTAATTATCGTTTTCCTACTTTTGTGAAAATATTAAAGACATTTTTTAAATAATTATTCCTTATAGATATCAAAAAAACTGAATTGATAAATTGAATTTTAATTATTAATAATAATAAATTAATCACAATTTCGGGTTTCTATTTTTCAACATGTCAACTACTTCTATAACCTCTTTATAAATTCAATAAATTGATTTCAAATCTGCATTTTTGTGAATTGGTAAATATAATATCTAATAATTTTGTCGTGCATCTACATTTCTGAAATAGGATAAAATTTGAAGTAGATATTAATACGAACTTTCAATTGAACTTTCAACTATATCCTATTGTGTTATTCCCATAATAGTATCAATTTCTCTATCATCCAAAATTTGTATGTTATTTCAGGGTTTTGTATTGCTAAATCATAATTGTTTAACAATTTAAACCCTTAAATGTCATAATCACAAACTTTAAACTGGATATAACCTAATTTTATGAATTAATAGAGTTGGATACCAAAACTTTCTATATTCAACTACATATCCTGGTACAAGCATGTCTCCTAAGGATGCTAAAACCCACTAAATATCTTTAATTTGCTCTATTAAGTTAATCAATATCAGATGTTTTGATTCTCAACGTTAACATCAGTAACATAGGATCAGGTACTCTGAATCTATACATTTAAGGAATATCTTATAGATCTTCTAAAGCCTCTTAAGCCGGTGACAACAAATTCTTTATAGTTTCAATTCGGAAAAAAATTAATAAAGACCCATCTTGAACTTTCATTTATTTTTTTACTATTTAACTATATCATCAGTGTTACATTTTTAAAGTTCTTTTAAAATAACTAGAATTTTTTCTTATTCATCACTTTTTTTAAGACCATTTTAGATATGATTCTTAAGTATGCCCATAAAGTATTAAATAAATATCTATATTATATATCAATATATAAAGATGAATAAGGGATAATCTATATAGCCTTTAATCTTTATTTTTTAACAAATTAAATAAAATATAACATTTTGGATAAAACACAAAAAAAAATGAAACTACAAAAATCCTTTTTCAATCTTATTTTTACTAAAAAAATTAAATATCTAAATCTTCTTAAATTTCCTCTTAATCTTAATTTTCTTCTATTTCATAATTATTTTTAAACTATATCAAACTGAGCTTTTGTTTAACTTATGCCTCAATATTATTATCAAACAAAATTTAATTTAAAGCTTTGAAATCATTCTATTTTGGTTTGCCATAAATTTCTAAGACTTTTTGAAAAGCTTTCAATTACTTAATAAATCCTACATTAGGTTAAGCTTCGATATGATGTTATTTGACATGTTAAAATGCTTAATCATAAGTTACATGTAGTGAAAACATAACATAAGCTATTGTTATAGAGGCTGATCTAGATTTACCTCCTAAACAATGTACTAAGATTGCAGCATTTTCTATAAAATATAACATTAAAAAATTTACTTATACTTTTATGAATGAATTCAATAGATTCTGGAAAATGTGTGATTATCACTGTACAAGGATTATCAGAAATATTTATTTGCTTGTATTAAACTTTATTAGGGTAATATTATTGTAATCCTTTAGCACAAATAAGTATGTATTTTATGTTTTTTTCTTTAATAAACTTAATATCCTTAGCTATGCTTACACTTCCTAAGTAAAGATTTTATAGAATCAAAGACATGAATTGTTTATTTAAAATTAATAAAGAAAATATTTGGGATAGTATATAAATGTACGTATTTTTTATTAATATATCAAAATGCTGATCAATTGTACTGAATTATGATAAATATTTACCTTATGAAATCCAATCAATTCATAATTTTCTCTAAAACATCTTCTGCAAACATTCATACCATATTTTCTGATCAAACCTTATCTAACTGCACATACTCTGCATTCTATGAAATTAAGAAGCTAATTACCTCTTGAATCTTTTCCATAAGTTCTTGGATGTGTTCTGAATAAGTGATTTGGCATGCTTTATTTTATTTTATTTAAATATTTATTAAAAATCATATTAAATTCCCTGAATTTAGTTGTAATATAAAAATACTTAACACTTATCAGGTAAATAATAAGTCCTTTGGGATTAGCAATTGTTAAAAATAACCTTAACTATATGTTATATTAAAATAGATGAATTTTTAGACCATATTATTTGAAAACTTCTAAATGTTTAAATTCAATGTTCCTATTTAAAAGAAATTCGAATAAATTGTTTGAAAAGATGAGATAAACATTAATTTATGTTTGAATTTTAAAAGATTCATATCAAAATTTCATTTATTCATAGTAATTTATAATATCAATATTCATCAAGTTTTTCTTTTTATCACTCTAGATTAAAAAACAAAGAAGGAAGATTTTTTAAAATATGGTTCCATTATATTTTAATAATTTATTTGTTTATGGGAAAAAGGATAGTATTAAGAAAATTGGTAAGGTAGTATATGATATTTAGATCTAAAAGTGAATGTAGATCTAAAAGTAGAAGATAAGATTTTATTATTATTAAATATCGAATAAGAATTTTAATTATTTTTAGTAATATGTTTTTATAATACAATCAAAATTAGATTATTCAGTAAGCAAATCATTGTTTTGCCCATTCCTCTAAAAAATCTGATTCACAACTATCATGTATATCTGATTCAGATTTTGTTATGTCTGTTTACTTTGATTGAAGATAGTATTTTTAATCAAAACTAATTATTAAGGGAGTTTATTTAATTGGAAGATCTTAACTTGATCTGTTTGATGAATACATCTTATCACTACAAGTAGAAGCACTCAATTCTGAATGATGAGGTTCTATTTATTTTTAGTAATCCTTTATTGTAATTGATTAATTGAGGAGATGTTTTATTACATCCTGATGATTAGCTGTCCACTCTTCAATAATAATTAATGTTATTTTTGTTGACAATAGTTCTTTCTTATAATTTTAAGCCATTTATATTTATTAATCAAATTGAATAAGGATATTCTAAAAAGTTTCTTCATCTACTTCTGATAGAATTTCTTATCTATTACTAAGTATGTCATTCTAGATATTAAAGACAACAGATTGGATTTGGGTGACTTCATCTCTTAGGTTTTTGAATGTTTTATCTAATTCCAATTCATGATTATTTAATTAAGTGATTAATTCTTTTCTTTTTTATTCCAATAACGTCTAGATGTATTTAAATTAATGATCAATTCTGCATTTTTGTTAGGCATAGTGTTTTTTAATAGTTTATAATTTTGAATTCAAACTTTTGATACTATTTTAATCTTCATTTGCTATATGATTACAAACTTGTAAAAACTCTTCAAGGATTTCATCTTTGTTCAATTGTGAACATAAGCTTTCTTGTAAACTTTGATGAATTTGCCACGATTTGGACATCTAAATGATTTTTATTATATATATAATTAATATAGTAAAACAAGAGTACATTAAATTAAATTTCTTATAAAAATAAGATAATTTATATTTTACAACCATTATTAACTTTAATTATATTAACTGCTTATTGTAATACTTTAATATTTTAATTTCACTCTTCATCTGAATCAGTTTAATTAATAGAATTATTATTACCCTCTTCAGTATCATTATCAGGGTCAGATTAATGTTCAAATGTCATTTCTTAATTATTATTATTATATCCTATAAACATCATTTATATATAATACCTGGAATTTTATTATTTGATGATAATGTATTAAATGGGGCTAATCTTTCATTATCTAATTCAATATCAATATTTTATGGTGTCATTTTACCACTAAATGTCAGATGAACATAATCACCCATAACTTTACCGACAGTTGCAGTTAGCCATTAATTTTAATCACTAAATTATTTATTAAATTATTTACTAGTAATCTATTTTATCATCCACTTTAATATTTTTTTCTGTTAGATCATCATCAGTATCAAAATCTTCATTTTATTTAAATGGTTCTTTGGATAAATTTAAATATTGTGATTTTTTCCAACTCAATAATTTGGCATAAGCTTAAGATGTAATTGGTAAATAAATGTTATGCAATCTATGATTACATTTTTATGAATTAGAATTATTTGATATTAGTTTCTCATTAGGATTTTATTAGTTATTGTTTGTCTCAATAATCCATTACCATAACCTTTAATTCTTAATCATCCATTGATAGACTGCTTGATTTCTAAAAACCATCTAAGAAATTATTGTAATTTATAAATACCCTCAGAATATATTATTAACACACATCTGTTTCAAAGAAATATTGATTTTACTTTTGCATGGCTTCCAATAGTTTACTCATTCCTTAGTGAATCTAAAAAACAATAATATTTTATATTTACTCTCATTTATTAAAGAGAATCTTTTAATGTGAATAATCTTTTCAAAACAACCAAATATTTTCTATACTCTTTGTACTCTTTATCCATAATTTGTTTAATTAATGCTGAAATAATCTAATCAGTTTATTTTTAATTATCTTAGGATAGAACTGTAAGAATGTCAGATATCATCCTAATGGCTAATTTACAATCACCTTCTTCCAAAATTGCCATTAAAGTAGAATTATCAAATTATAAAAGATTTTATTCTTCTGTACTCAAAGCCTACTTTCCTTCAGTCTTAAGTAAGAAAGCAATTAATCTCCACATATAAACTCTGCTTGTAGATGGACCAGAATTCATAGACTTTTCGAATTTCTTTTCAAGTAATTCATCATAGTAATTAGATGCTATATCTACATTTTAAATATTTTAATATCCTAATAAATTGTTTTGATCTTCTGTAAAATTAATTACTTTAAGATCATCTAATTTCCTTGCAATTTCTTTATTTGGAATTTATATTTTACTTATATTAATTTATAATGCATCCATAAATAGATCCAAGAATTTTCCTACTATTTTTTTAGAAATTAAATATTATGCATTCTACTAACTTAATTTTGCAAATCTATAAAATAGATCATAATATTCAATTGAATTTTTAAGACTCTTCTTTAAATCTGGAATCATTTTAATCCAATAATTTATTAATGAAGCAACCAAAGACTTTGGTTTATCATCTATATATTCTTATAAAACTTTATATCCTTCTTATTTTTAAACTGTTTCTATTGCTGTTACTATCAAAGAAATAACAAACTTTCTCACCATTTTCTTTGAGCAATCAAATTAAAATTCTCTTATGTAATTATATTAATTAAAACATTTCAATAACCATTCACATGTATTAGGAGCTCTTTTTAAAAGTTCTTAAATATCCTATATATTATTTGAAATAAATGTTTTATCATTTTCTCTTACTGCACAAGTCAAATAAAAGAAAACCAAAGTTTGAACAATCTATTCTGGAACTTGATTTTATTACAATTGAAATTTTATCAAGTTTTAAATAAAAATAAAATATTCAGGACTAAATATAAATCTCTAAATCTAAAATTTTCTATTTTCATCTTTTATTTCATCTAAAAATTGAGAAGTTTTTTAATCGAATTCAATATCCATCAATTCTTCTTTGTTATTTATTGGCTTAACCCTCTCATAAAAGAGCATATAAGCACTTTTTGACTTATCTTTAAACTAACTTGGATATTTAGTTTTTAACATTCTATCAACTCCTCCGAAACCATCATTTTTGACATCCTTAATATCTGCAGGTGAAACATTTATATCATTAAATTCATACCATTTATTAAAATCATTTCTATCTTAAATAAATGAATAATAATGTCCACAATCAGCTGAACCAATGTGAATAACAACCCCAGTTAATCTATATTAATAATATTCTGATGGATTATCTTCTCCATTTTATTAATTAACTCTATTCTCCTATTATCTAAGTCCTTATTGTGAATAAGGTAAAAGATCTAATTCAAATGGAAATTCTATTCTTTCATTTATCTTAGCTTTTGCCATTAAATCAAAATCAAAATTAAATCTCTTCAATACTAATATTAAATGATCAGGTAACTTTTTAATACAGGTCCTCTTTAAAGCACTAACTTTTTTGTTACATTATTCACAACTATAAGCATTTTCCCCTTCTAATAAATCACCTTAAACCAATGTTTATAAACATTCTTCTAGAGTCTTTTTATTTGCTACTGGTAATGAAATAGCAAAAAATGGTTCTTCTCTTTCTGAATAATGAGGACATGTCTTTCCAATAATTTCATTAGATATCACACCTCCAAAATTTCTTTTAACTAAATCTTCATCAGAAGTTGATTTGATATTTAACTCTATTCTATCCATCAATAAATTACAAAATTCATCAACATCCATTTATTCAAATATATTTGTTGGATTTCCATCTAAATCTTTGAATGCATGACATATTTTCTTTGGATTGTGATATTATTTTTATGAATGTTTAAGAGCCAAAAATAAACATTTCAATTAATGTAATAAATTCTCTTCTTATGCACATGTGCTTTTATCTTCAATTTATAATAATTTTTCTCTAAATGCAGGAACCATATACAACTATTAAAGTAAAGAATTCATATAACAAATGCAACCTAAATTATATAGACCTACATATCCAGTTGATGATTTCTCATGAAATTTACTTTGAATATTCCAATCATTGAAATTCTTTGTTCTCCATGTAGGAGTATAATGCAAAGGAGATACAACTTATAAGAATTTTTGCATATTTTATGGAGATTTCAATAAAGTAAAGAAACAATTGAATCCAGCTGTTCTGGATTGTTGAGATTTACATTTACATCTTGTTTCTCCTTCTTTTTCAAATAAATAACTTAATATTTATTCAAATAATCCTTGATGAGTAGAAAGTGATTATATTCTATCTATTAATGCATTTAATAATTTAAGTAAGCCAATTAAAATTTAATCTTAATCCTTTACTGTATTTTCATTATAAGGTAATTATTATAAATCCCATCTGATATACTCTAAAAGTTCTTCAAAATTTAAATTTTAAATATTCAAATTTTTCTCTTGATATATTAAATTACAACAGAATTCAAAGAAATGATCACATCTTTATTTATTATTTGTTATTACATCCTTTAAAACATTTTATAATACAATTTAAATTAATATTTTGCTTTCTGGAGTATTTTTCAAGTTTAATAATTATAAACTATATTCTCTCTTTAATTCTTAATTTTCATGTTCAACAAAGAAAGCATAAAGTTATTAATTTAATTCAGAATTCTTAATGTATTCTCTACAACCATCTTAATCCAAATACAAAAAGCATTTTCTGAGAAGACGAGATTCAATTTCATTCATTTCCTTTTATTAAGGTGATTTCCTTTATCCAGATTCTTGTTTTTTTTTGGTTTTAATGTACAGACATAATTATTAAATAACATCAATAATTTTTGACTTTATTTGTTCAATCAATTGAGGTTCTTTAATATTTATTCTTGGATGACTCAATATTTCTAAAGAAGTTAAACAACATTTTATTTCAAGAGGACGTTATTAAAATTACAATTATTATCCTAAAAATTTTTGAGTAACTAAATATACACCATCAAAATTATTAAATTATTCACTCCATTATTCATTTTCCAATAATTCTTATATAATTTATAATACATAAAACATATCAAAGAATTAATGATCTAAGTATTGTTTCCAATCTTTACAATTTTCTACTTACTTTTTTTTTATAATATTAATTGGCAATCTATTTATTAGATCCCAAACTTAACTTAAAAATTCAATGCTTTCTTATTTATCTAATAATTTAAATAAAATCTCAAATGTACGTTATTCTTAAGAAAGGTAATTTTTAGGATGATTCTTATTATTAACCTTAACTTTCACAGTAGCTAATTAATAAAAGGCTTGACTGACAAAAGTCTCAACAATATCATATTATTACTCAATTGGCCTATTTTCTATTGTGATATCTAATTGTAAATATGCAACCTATAATTCTTCAGCTAATTTTTATTTCCATTGATTGATTGTAGTAGTATCACCTTCTTTAAATTCAAGACATTTAACCAAATTATTAGGTTACTAAATTTAAACTTTGAATTAAGTATAATTAATTGGTTTAGTAGATTTCTTAGAAGGAGGACCACTCTAAAAGTAATTAAATAATTATAATAAAAGATTAATTGATCTAGTGGTTAAACCAGGACATTGCTATTAAATCAAATCTAAACATTTATCCATCATTTCCTAATAAATTCTATCACATTATTAATCAAGGATTGAATTTAATTATGTATACAGACTAATAATAAAATAGGAAATTGATTCTAATAAAAGTTAATCCTTAACTTTAGCAAAGATATACCAAATGGCAGATTTCCCTTCAAAATTGTGTTCATTTACTAAGAATCTAGATGAATTGTTAAAATATTTCAAGTTTTGGTGATATTGATTATATTATTTAAAGAAAACCTAAAACAATTCAAAATCTTCTATGGTGTAGCTAATAATAAAAAAGAAAGATATTACTTTTCATAATCATTTCTTTCAGGATTACATAAAACTTATTTAAAGAATTTAGATTCACCTTCTTTATCGAAATAGGTTTAGGAAATTCTAAAGGAATGTTGTTCTAATTAATAATTAATTAAAAATATCTTATTTAATTCTTTCTTTTGAATACCACCTTTAGTTTTGGCAGAGAGAGCATCCCAAAGCCTGACACTTTATTCATAAGTAATTTTAAGATGAGTTTATTAAAGTAGATAATTCAACATTTATAATCTGAAGAAAACATTCTAACTAAATTTTTAGACTCCATTAATAACAATATCTTGTGGGATTTCATTTTTAAAATATTGTCTAACCTTATCCATATATACTTCAATATCTTTTACAAAAAGTTCAATTATATTATATTTATCATCAGTAGATTGAATTAATTCTCTTTTGCCATTAATATCATCTTTAAATTATTTATCAAGGAAATAATGTACAAAACTAATGGCTTAATAGACAGATTAATGACTACCAATTAATTCAAAACATTTTCCAAAATATTATGAGATAAATTATTTAGTTTAGGGAATTGAAGAGATTATGAGTCTAGCAGCTGAGAAACACTATTCTTGAATAACACTATTAGTTAATTGATCTTCTCTATCTTGTAATAATTCCCAAAGCTAATTAAATGTCATAAATCTTTTATCTGGTTTCAGTTACAATTATTATTCATGGAACTTTTAAGATAATGCTGATTCTGTAAATGTTTTAATCATACTAACAATATTTTCATTATATTTAGAATATGGAATAGTAGAGATGTGATTATATAGTTTTTCGATTCCTTAAAAATTCAAATAAGGTGATACAGTTTTAAAGAATTCATATAAAGCTAATTATGTAGTTTCATGTTTATCATGATTATTGATCCATATTTTATCAATATAATCAATTTGAAATGCTTAATTACGACATAAAAACACTGCAACATCACTTGATCTTTTAATCAATTCTGGATGTACAGAATCACCTAATAATGTATAATCTAAAATTTTATTTTATGAAATCCATCTAATTAAATCATCTTTACTAATAGAACTTCTGAATTTAAGACTTGTTTATTAATCATATTTAGACCTTTCAGTAAAATCTTTAATTTCACTTATTCCTTTTACTCTCTTTTCCAAAAATGAAGATTTTAAGAATTTCAATGCCAACTATAATTAGATTTCATCTGTCAATTTATTTAATTGATCTTCTGTGAATCCCTTTAGAAAATAATATTAATATTCAGATGTTAACTCTTTGACTTAATCAATATCTGTATCTTTTATATCTTAAACAGTCATATTATTAACTCTATTTTATAACCATTCAAATGTCTTTTTAGCCATTTATCCTTATTCTGGCAATTAATAATATGAAGACAAGTATTATTATGTGATTACAATTCTGTTCATGGTTTTAAGAGGAATATAATTATATTCTCCATTTTCTTAGGGTTTTAATAATCCTTCCCATGCTTGAAGTCCACCTATTTACCTAAAGTATGACATAGTTCTCAAATAACATGGCCATGTTTTCTTGATGCATTTTACAATATCTGATGCTCCTTAATACAGTTTCCAATCATCAATATTTGGATTTAGAGTAAAACCTTATTAATTTGAGGAAGGAAAGAATTTATCCAATTACTATTATAAATTCTCGTAGTTTAGCTTAAATTTAATTTGAATAGAATTACATAGAAAAAAGAGTTTTCTTGTTTTAATACTCTCCAAATGGAACCAAATAGCATGCAGAAGGCTTCGCACACTTCCTAAAGACAAGCTGCTATTGAGACTCTTTCATCTAGGATGTACAATTCTTAGTTATTTTGGAATCTCATATACTGAGTTAATGAGAATATTAGCTTACATCTGCAAAGTACTTTGGAAACTGTTCGAAATACCACTTAATAAAATTGTAATAAGTTTTAATGTATTCCAATACTATAGGTAATTCTTTTGATTAAAATTCACTAGAGAGTACCATGTCCAACCAAATGAATTATCTCACACGTATAGATTAACATATTTCAATTGGTGAAAGACCTTGAAAATTATTTTACATTATCAAATTTAGTTCCTTGATATTTTTTTCACATTCCTCTCTTGAATATTTAAGGTAATCCCTTGAAGTCTTACTTGATCGGAAATCATCTCCAGTGTAGTCTTTATGTAAATAATTACTTACTTTAAGTGAATCTTCGAGCAAAGTTGATCTTATTTTGTGATAATTTGATTGTCTAGAATACTTAAGGGATATACATCATACCTCATTATCCTTCTTAGATAACCCATCATATGTGATTTCAATTTCTTTTTCATTTTTTTACAAAATGTACGCCAACTTATGTTACTTGCTTCCTTAATGGAAAACATCAATGTAATTTCCTACAAATAACTGTTCATTCAATTCTGGTTTCTTTTTACTCTTCTTCACGTCCATATTTTTATTTAAATTAATATTTATGAAAACACAATAGGATACCACCATTTTTATTAATTCATATTTAATACATTATGATCTGTGATATACTTCTACATCTAAAAGCAAGTAATATTTTAAATAAAAAGCAGCTCCACACATATCTATACATTATATATAATTTTATAATAAGAGATTATTATATTTGTTTTGTCCATTCATTTAGTTTTCTATACTAAATATGAATAACAATTAAAGGTATCAGTTCAAATTAAATACTTAAATTTAATAATATTTAATAATGAACATTGATTTTTCAAGAATTTTCAATCTAGTAAGTGATATACCAACACAAGTTTTTAAGCAAAGTTGTTTAACTAAATTACCAGAAAAACAGATGGATGAAATCAATAAAACAATCCCTATACTAAAATCACAATTAATAATATATTCCAGCATTTAAGAAAGCTTCATTAACATATCTGTTCTCTTTATACCTAATTTACTTGTGATTGCTGATCAATATTTAGTACTCTCTAATTGTAAAATTACTAAATTGAAATAATGTTCTAAATTTGATGCTTATGCTATATAACTATCAAGTTCTACAGGACATCTCTTATTATTTTTTAACAATAAATAGCAATATTTAGAATGGGTACCTAAATTAAAATCATTTTGCAAATTAAATAATTTTACAAACAAGTTTTGTTTATTGGAACAGATAATCAAAGATTATTATATAATTCAACACAAAAAAACAAAAAAATATTATACATCATATGTCTATTCTATAAAAGAAGCATCACCAGTCGATATTTTGAATAGTGAAATATAAACCTTGAGAAGCATAAAACATCCATCCTTATTAGATTTAAAATGGGTTTATGATGATAATCATTACATCTATTTAATATTTGAATATTTTAGATGTGAGAAATTATTGGATCTCCTTAATTAAGGATTGATTTTGGATTAAACACAATTAGCATCAGTAATTCTGCCTTACTTAATTTTAGATAATTTTGTAATTATTGTAATCTATCAAATTTTTAAGAAAGAATAACATTTATCATGGTAACATAACACCCAGTAACATCCTTATCAATACATAATCTTCCTTTCTTTAATTATTCATAGTTAATATGGCATTTATAAGTCGTATTGATTCTGAACCTCTTGATCAATATCTCTCTAATGTGCATGAAAGTTATATAGCTCCTGAAATAAAATAAGGTATTGCTAAGCCTTCGATTGATAGTGATATATATTAAATAGGAATTGTATTGTATTATTTGACGTTCTTTGTATATTAAAAAAAGAAGGATGAAAGAGTGGATAGAATTTAATTGGAATTAATTGATAAAGCAGAAGAGTATTTATCATAACTTGATAAAAATACTTAATGTATTAAATTTGTAATTTAAGATAAGTATAAAATGGTGTATTGTGCTTCTCAATTAGATTTATTGAGAAGATTACTTGATAAAAAAGAGAATAGAATAAAATTAGAAGAAGCAATTAAACATCATTGGTTTATAAATATCAAATAGAAATTAAAACCAAAAGTAGAAAGAAGAAAATAACATCTACCATCCTTAAAAACAATAATTGAATTATGTGAATAAAATGAATATTCAAAAAAATTTGAGAAATAATAAAAAATTATAGATGAAGATTCTGGTAAATAAATTTTTTATTATAACAAATTAGTACTTGAAGAGAATAATTTTATATAAGACTTAATGTAATAATTAGAGAAGAACTAACAATCCAAAAGGCCATCAAAAGAAAATCATGAGAAATTGAGAATGTTTGAATAATTCAAAACATAAATAGAATGTGAAAAGACAAATCAAGATAAATAATTTGTATTTTCCAAAAGTATAATGTGATGAACAAATTATTAAGTTTTATACTATATAAAAATCAATAACATCCCTATCTATAAGAAGAAAACTGTAATGGATTCTATCCATATGGAACACTATAATTTCTGACATATGGTGAATAATGTTATGGCATATAGGGATAATGCATTTGTCTAATAATATTTATTATTTAAATGATTACCTTGAGTTAAGTCTTTCATAATTATATTAAGATTATCTCATTAAATCTTAAGCACTCTAATATTGACGATGAGGCTGATATTATTAGTGAACAGAATTGTAACTTTCAGATGATTATTAAATATATTAACTCTGACGAAGATTATTTGATGAGTGTTATCTCTCCTTTTGCTTCACTGTTGAAGTTCTGAGAGAATTAGAACCTTACAATTTAGACTCATATTATTTGAGTTGTCTCATGAATCCAGGATTGGGATTGACAATGCGTCGCTAGTTCTGAACATGTTTAAATGCTTATTCCAACGACATACTTTAAGTTTTCATCAGATAAGCAATAACAATAGTTGCAGATCTTGATACTCCTGCATGACAATGTACCAATACACTTGTTTGCTATCGATTGACATCAATAAAATCGATAGCCTCCTCAAAATGCTTACTTAAATTTACAAAGTCAGCATCATCAACTCTAATAAACTACTCTATAAACAATACTCCATACCTTATGAGCAATATGTTAATCATACGTATAATCTTTGGTACTCATTACAGCTAATATAGCCCCAATGTCATGATGGCCTAATAGTTTCCCATTACCAGCACTTTCGATATTACCTAAATATAACCCTCCTTTCCCATTCTAGCCCTGTATTATACAATTCATGGGATCTATCATGTTATTTTTATAAGTAATACCTCCTAATTTTGGCATTAAATATGAGTGGAACATTTGCAAACAGATAAATTAAAAATAATATTCATTTAACGAAGAATTATGTTAAATTTTTATATTCAAAGTACTACTTTATTAATTATGCCATTCTTATTATATATATGTCTCTCTTTATAATCATTTACTCAAAATCATACTTTTAGAAGATCTAAATAAATCATTTTATAATTTTTCTATTTCAATTATAATTATAATTTTCTCAAACATTTATAATATCATTTTTAATTTACATAACTAATTTTATATTAAATCTAGATTTATATAAATCAGAAGATAAACAATTATTGTTCCAGATACAAGAAGTAAGTTATACCTTAAGTGAGTTAAAGAAATTGAGACTATCTCTAAAATTTGATGATCAATATAAAAGAACATTGAACTCTTAAATCTTTATTATGGATTAAGGCTTCTAAACACTTTTCTTTTTCAGAAGATTTTGAATTGCTGTTAAAGAACATAAATCTGTCCTCGTTTAGTTTTAAATAACAAAAATAGCAATATTTAGAATCTACTAAATATTTTGATGACCTGATTTTAAAAACTCTAAATGCCCATGAGTAAAAATATATTATTATTCTGAGACTATTCAAAATTCTTAATTTCTATAATTTATTCCCAAAAATTCTGTAACTGATCTGTAAAATGAATCTTCCCTATTCATTTCATATTAGAAAGAATTTCAAATAATAAAATATCTCAAGTACAATTGGATTAGGTAAAAAATATTTTACTCAAAGTAGAAAAATAGTTAAACTTAAAGTGTTAGATTAAATATTCTAATATATCCTAAGTCATAGAAATTAATCTTCTCTCTTTATAATTAAGAAATGATTTATTTTTTATATTAAATAAGGTAGAGGATTTTATCACAAAAATGAAAGAATTAAAAGAATTTACTCTTAACCCTATATAAGTCTGGTTTCTTAAGATGATCTACTAAAAAGAATTAATTAATTTTTCATTTAACAAAAAGAGTTAATATATTGAATAATTAGAAGATAATTTCATAATTGTATCATTTATTTTTTAAATGATAAAAATGATTATTAAAAATTAATTTGAAATTATGTATTAAATTAGGGTATATTTTAAGATGCAGAGAAATATAAAGTTGAAAATCAATTGCTTTATTTAAATGATTTAGCATATCTGATTAATTATATAATTAGAATATATAAGTGATATTCTATTTTATATTTTATATTCAAATTATCTTCTTAAATCTTTAATTAGAATTCCAATGAAATGCTAAATTATAATATATATATATGTACATGTTGCAATTTAGTATAAACTTATTTGAATTAATTCATTATGATAAGATTTCATTAAAATAAATGGGAAACAAATAATCTTTGGAATCTTTATCAAGTACAAAGTCAGATATTAAACCATTGGATGTTAAGAAATGTATTAGTATTAAAAGAGATCCTATTACTGGGAAATTGATTGGAGTTCCAAAAGAATGGGCCTCTCATCTTAATGCTGATTAAAAATAAGTTGTTGAAACAAATGAACTACCAGAAGAAGTGAGAACTTATAAATTACCCGCGTGTATATTAGAAATTCAAAATTCCATCATTAACTAAAAGAATTTGTAATAGGATATAAAAATCGATACAAATGCAAATTTATGTTTGACAGGTCTTAATGTAGAAATAGAAAAAGAAATATATAATAGTGGTGTAAGCAGGAATGAAATTGAAAAAGACACAAGGAACTTCATCTCTATACTTGAAATATATGATGGAAAAGAATTATAATTTAAATAAAACTTTAATGAGATGACGTAAACTGAATTTTAGATTGAAAATCCTGCCCAAAAATATATATTTAATGAATAAATAGAAAAAGGGGTAAATTGTAAGCTTTATAAAATTATTGATAGACGATTAAATAAGGTTTTTGTGGCTAAAGTATTTAAATTTCATGAAAATTTTAATTGTTATAGATTGAAAAGAGAAATATCTTTAATTCAACATTTCGATTGTCCTTGTATTGTTAAATATTATGAGACTTATCTTCATAGTGGATGTTTGTAAGAAATAATTATAATGTTAGTTTCGTTATATAGGAATAAATGAATTTTGGGAACCTTAGAAAATTGATAAGGCTTTTTGATAAGAAAATGGATGAGTCAATAATTGGATATATACTTTATCAAATAATGTTAGGCTTAACGTATTTGCATTTTAAAGACAAGATTCACAAACATTTAAATTCTAAGAAAGTTTTAATTAATGAAAAAGGAGAAGTTAAGTTATTGATTTTAGATTACAAAAATGAATTCAAAAAAGATTAAGATCCTTATTGGATTGCCCCAGAAACCTTAGAATAATAAATAATAGAAGAGATTTCTGACATTTGGTGTTTGGGAATTATAGCTTATGAACTTTCAGAAAGGGATCCTCCATATTTTGATAAACATCCTATTAGAGTTATGTATAATATTATAAATTTACCATCCCCTAAGATTAATAAATAAAGAAGCAACATTTTCTA
Organism: Paramecium biaurelia; assembly: GCA_000733385.1. Taxonomy (NCBI): domain Eukaryota; phylum Ciliophora; class Oligohymenophorea; order Peniculida; family Parameciidae; genus Paramecium; species Paramecium biaurelia. The sequence goes on from JPFL01000007.1 coordinate 523,092, forward strand.
AGATTTCACTCAAAAATGTTTGATAAAAGTATTAATACTTATAAAATTAGAATTATGAAAAAAGAACTTCATTAAAAGAATTGATGAAACATGAATTTATCATTTAAAATAGAGAAAATGGTAGATAAGGGCTAATTTAATTAATTAAGAACATGAATTAAGATTAAAAATCCAAATTGAAAAAAAGCACTAGTTTAAAATGAAATTATTGAATTTTTGTTTTACTTAATTTTTTGTTTTAATATCAAAGATTTAACTAACAATAACCAATATGATTATAAAACAATTACGAAGATTCACTCATTATATTAATCCAATCTATATTTGATTTTCTGATCGGCCTCAGTTATCTAATATGTACAGTAGGAGATTTGAATGAACTTTTATAAAAGAATGGTATCTACCGTTGCCTTTTTAAAATGTCAAATGAGATATAAGAGTATAAATACTTAGCATTTTCCTTAAAAATTATGTCTCTAATTAACTCACATAATAATTTCGATTACCATATATTAAGGCTTCCCTAAAAGAAAAATTTGCATTTTTTATGTTTCAATCCTAATAAATTAAAATAAAGTTATAAAATAATGAATTAAAAAAGAGAGTTAAAGTTTGATAAAATTAGGATTGATTTATAATATCATTAGTCAAAATAATATTAAAGATTATCACATTGATTTGTGAATTAATTCATAAACCTATACAATTATTTAATCATTAATTTTATTAACTATTATATCATAATTTAAAATAATTATTTACTTAAGATCATCAGATAACCAACAACTGTGATAATAATATTATTAGAAAGGCATGCATTCAATGGAATTATATAATGATTAATAATTTGGAAATTTTGACAATAATTAAAATTAATTATATTTATTAATATAGATGCAATAACAAATCCCTCCTTCATTTTTTGTAGGCAATTTGAGTTGTATGTCTGCCAAATTTAGTCCATTTGATATTGACAAGATTGCAATTACTTGTGCTGATAATTTTGGTATTTAAGGTAAAGGACTTCTAATAATTGGATAAATGCAACCAAATTAACCAATTAAGATATTGTTTTAAGGAGAAGAAAGTGATGCAGTTTTTGATTGTAGTTGGAGTGAGGCTGATCCAAATGTAATAGCTATAGGATGTGGAAATGGACTTGTGAAAGTTTTGCATGCAGGAACAAAATAAATTCTCACTTAATATCTAGAATCAAAGGAAGAAATCTAAAGTGTAGAATTTGGACATAAAAATCCAAATTGGTTATTAGCATCAAATTTGATTGGAATAACAAGATTATTTGATATTACAGCATAGAAACCTGTTGCTTATTTCCAAACTCATAAAGGATGTGCTTATACATGTACTTGGCATCCAATATAATAAAACATATTTGCAACAACTGGAAATGATGGTGCAATGAGACTCTGGGATTTGAATAGTCCATCGAATAAGAATATTGCTTCTGTAAAAGCTCATATGTCAGATACATTGAGTTGTGACTTTAATAAATATGAAGAACTTATTGCAACATCATCAGTTGATAAAACAATCAAATTATGGGATCTCAGAAATTTAAAGTAGAATGTTTATAAATAATTAATAGAGCCCCCATTTAAACATTATTAGGACATAGACATCCTGTAAGAAAAATAAAGTTCTCACCACATGAAGCAATTATTTTGGGTTCTGCTTCATATGATATGAGTGTAATGATTTGGAATATCTAAGAACCATCAAACCCTTTGATGTAATTATAATATTTATAATATTAGTAAAAATCATCCAAAACATACAGAATTTGTAACGGGCCTTGATTTTTCAATTCACACAGAGAAACAGATTTGTTCAGCAAGTTGGGATGGTAAGGCTATGATTTGGTAATGGGATCAAGAATAGCCAACAGTGTGAGTTTAGTAATGAAGAGAACGATCTTTAATTTTTATAAAACATATTTGGTGTATATTTACATATACTACTCAATTTCTTTGATCTGTTGTTAAGAATTTAGCATATAATAATGTATCCTTTTAAATATCCATGGTTACCATAGAATAAATGATACCAATCAAAACAATTACAAAGAAAACCCCAAACCATACATAAATTTAATAAGTTGTAGCATCCATTACACGTTATGAAGAGTTTGGTAGCTAGATAACATAATACATTTAAAAATACATTGACTTAATTTAGCATTCTGGTTCTTGTTTCCATCAATATTCTTTAAACTTTAGCAGATTCTTTAGTTGTGGTTAATTAAGGATTTTTCTCTTCTTCAATTAATATTAAACCAAATAAATCTTCACTTTCAAAAGTATTTCTAAAGTTTTTGGAAAGCTAAGTGATGATAACTTTTCTTTAATACTTTTTTATGAGCAATTCTCATCATATCATAGACTAAATCAAGTTCTTATTCATTTAGAGTCTTTTCTAATTTGGAAATAGATTTATTGATTATTGACAACATATTTGGAGAATTGTCTATGATTTCATTATAAATGCTTTATACTCTTCTTGAATATTGTTGAAAGCTTATTCATTGCACAGATGTCTTTCAAAAATCCTAGAATTTGATCTTCATTTTCTTTTTTTATATCTATCATGTCATTTGTGTTGTATTTATAGATTTTATTATCTTGTGGAGCATAATCAAAAGTTGTTCCAAAGAAGTTATCAACACATTTTTCCAATGAAGAATCAACCTTATAAGACTTGTCTTTTTTAGGTTCATAGAAATAAACTTCATTCTATAATTTTACTATCATTTACATTTTTGCCTAGATAAAGTGTTACTGTCCATTGTAAATAATTGATATCCAAATCATCTTCATTTTGATATATTTTGAAATCTAAATTATTGTTATTAAATAAAGCATTAGCTTTTTATATTAGTGAGTCAGCTATTGTATTAATATAATACAGAATACATTATTGTCCAAACAATGTTTCCATCAAAGATCTTTATTCTTTCTCCAATACTTTGAAACTTTAAGCATATCCTTCAGTTATTCTTTATTACTTAACTTCTTGTCCTTAATACAATTTATCACTCTCTATAAGAATTAAATAATTCATTTCTGTAGGTGTCAAAACATTACCCTTACCAAAGGATCTATAATATAAAATCTCATTATTTACATTATCAATTGCTCAAATGCTTTTTATTAATCCTATGGGACATGTTCAACTAGACCAATATTGTATTTGATCAATTGCATAATTTATTTCTAATTAAGCCCTTCTAGATCCTTTATGCTATTTTCATTGAATGGATATATGTATGCATGAGATGCAAATGTAAATGCAACTAAACAAAAATTAATTACAATTCAAAGTACCACAAATGATGAACAACAATGTTTTCATTATTATATTATTAATTAATAAAATTTATGAATGATTGCTTTTAATATAACATATAAGGTTAAAATTTTGGATTCATATTTCTAATTCATATAATTAATAAATATTTATCTGTTATCTTTTATGATTTATGATGTATCCTATAGAGATTTCTTTTAAAATTAAGAATTCACCTCTTAAAAACAAAGACAAATTTATGACACGCATTGTAAAAATCTTATAATGCAGTTGGTAACCTCAAATAATCAATCACTAATAATCTGCCATTCTTAAAACTTAAATCCAAAATTTGCTGTAAAACATATAATAATCAGTCGATCTATGATTAACCCCTTAAAGCAATTAATATTTATCAATAAAACAAAATTCTTTCATTCAAAGGCTAAATGAAACTCTTAAAAATCCAATGTATTAAATTCTTGGTTGCTATTATACTTTAGTTCTTCTTCGGGTACAAAATGAAATTTATTTAATTTTATCCTATGTTTAAGAATTATAATAAATGAATTAATAGATCTAGAGCTAATTTGTTTTCTAACTAAATTAAAATAGTATTAATTATATATTTATAAACAATATTATAGTGCTTCGAATTGCTAATTATGATATCTTCATCAATTATAATAACTTAATTCTTTTTTGTATCAGGACTATTTAGATTAATAAAACAAATTATATAAGACTCTCCCTAATACTAAAAATTAATGAATGAGTAATAAGGTCTTTATTAAAGTAAATTATAAACTAAGTTGGACTAGTTACCGATTTAATTGAGAATAGGATTGACAAGTAGTCAAATATATTAGAAATAGTTAATATAATTAGTTTTTCTCAAAAATTAATGGAAAATCAAAAGTTGAAAATATAAAGATATTTTATAATTTGAGAGTAAAAGTTTTGCAAAATGATATACTTAGTATTAAATCTAAAGAATCAAGATTTCCAGATTCAAATGAAAATTGATATTATTCTATATTTATATTAAGTTATATAGAAAAATCATTAAATTTGTGATAAACCCCATTGTAATAGTTACATAGTTTCGGACCATCTATCTTCTTAATTTCTGCATCCCAAAATTACAATTGTAAAAGACCTGCTAGCAGTTTGATAGTAACTTGCTAAACAAGGACCAGCAACAGAGGTATTACCAGTTTTGATACCTTTGAATCCTTAATACAACAATTTATTTGTATTTTCCCATATAACATCTCTAGTAAATCCTTATTATAAATCTATTTAGTGTAATACCTTCTTCATCTTAAATAGTAGAAAAATGGATTTTAGTATTTACAACTTTACGAAAGAATTCATCCTTCAATAATTGATTACACAGCTTCGATACATCATAAGCTGATGAAACATTATTTTTATTATTTAATCCATGAGGATTAGCATAAGTGGTTTAAGTCATTCGCAACTCTCGAGCTTTATTATTCATTTCTTGAATAAAATAAATCAAAGGATTCTTCCCTTTAATTTTATTTTAATACATAGCATATATGCCAAAATTTTCAGCTAATGTCATAGCAGCATCATTTCCTGATGGTAACATTAAACCATAAAATAAATCTTCAATAGAAACAACATCTCCTTTGAGTAGATCTGCAGTAGTACCACCAACTGAACTAGCTTAAAAACTCACTTCAGCATATGTATTATTAGTCTACACATTCATTGTGCGACACATATTAAGTACAACATAAAATGTCATGATCTTAGTGATTGATGCAATTTCCCTTCTTTGATTCTCATTAAAGGAATATAAAACATCGCCAGATTATGAATCCACAATAATCCATGATTTTGCTGTTATTTTAGGTGCCAAGTTTTTTTCATCTGCTCCAATTAAATATGTATTTTTAACTTGTTATAATCTTTATGCAAAACGCTCCTCTTCTGATTTAGGTTTTTATCTAAGATGATTAGATCTCATTTGAATATAATAATAATATTTAATTTATGATAACAAAAATAATTTACAATTTTATTAAGTTATTACCATTTCCAAATAAAGCAACTTAAAATCTCAAATAAACTAACTATATTAATCATAAACGATGATATGGTTATTGTAATTCTATTCATAATAAGTAGTAACATTAAATTTAGTCAATTTATTTAATTTTATAAGAATTTAATTTTTCAAAATTTTAGATAGATAATATATACAGCATGTTATCATTATATGGAATTAATAATAAGTTGTGATTCATACAAACAATATTAGCCTTTTTAAGGATAATATTTCAAAAAGAAGAGATCCTTCATCATATTATTATTAAATAAAGTAGAACTGATTTAAGATCAAAATGGATTATAATTAAATATAATCATACAATAAGATATGTTGATATTTCATTCCAATTTAAAAACCTTAACATGATTTTTGTTATAGGAAGATGTTTTCAGAATTACTGAAAATGAATTTACATTACATATTTATCAGGCTCCAGAAATCATATAATGTTAACATAATTATAATGTCATTAATATGGGAGAATGCTTTCTTTAGAATGCTAATTTTTGCTAAAGCTTTTTATGATGTTGTGATTTATTAAATTAATAAATAAATTTTAAGAAATACTAATATAAGAATTTGATTAACAACAAGTAATATTTTGAACCTTTTGAATTCTTACAAGTATTAAATGAATATTAAAAATGTACTTACTGGAAATTATTATATAAAAAAAACTTTTAAGTTGTAGTTATTGATAATTTAAAGAACTTAAATAAATAATATGTTGGATTAGAAAGTATAAGTTTTGATGATTTCATCTAATGAATTTGATGGATATAATAAAATTGGAATTAAAAATTATTTATTATCACACATTTATATTATATTTTTTTGAATATTCTAATCTTGATGGGATCATAATGTACTAACTGCAGATGCGTCAATACTAAAAATGAAATACTTAAAACTGTAAGCTATTTTAATTTATTTTGATAGTAAGATAATGTGACTTTGGCAACTTCTGATTCTTCTTCTGTGCATTAAAAAAAAATAAAAAAAGCTATTGTTATTTAATCGTATTGGAGAGGATACATAATTCGTAAAAAGTTGAAATAAATGAGACTAAAGAAACATGAAACTTTAAATAGTTATAATTCTAAAATGGATGCCAGCGAGTTTTTCTTTTCGTCTGGTGTTACTTTGAATCAAGATGAATATCCACAAGAAGAGAAAGGACCTCATAAGTATAAAGATGTCTTATAAGATTTAAAGGAGGAGCTATATATACGGGACAATGGAAAGGTAAGGCAAGAGATGGTTATGGAATATAAATTTGGCCTGATGGAGCAAAATATGAAGGAATGTGGAAATATAATAAGGCTCATGGAAAGGGTAAATTTAAACATGCAAATGGTGATATTTTTGATGGGGAATGGGAAAATGATACAGCTAATGGCTTTGGAATTTATTAGCATTTTAATGGTCCAAGGTATGAAGGTTAATGGTTTTGTGATTAACAACATGGTTATGGTGTTGAAACTTGGTCAGATGGTTCATCATATTAAGGGTTTTTTTAAAAAGGATTGAAGCATGGAAAAGGAAAGTATAAATGGGCAGATGGATAAGTTTATGATGGAGATTGGTATAAAAATAAAATACATGGTAGAGGAATTCTTTAATGGCCTGATGGAAGAAGATATGAAGGAGAATTTTAAAATAATAATATGCATGGAAGAGGTATTTATTTGTGGCCAGATGGAAGAAAATATGAAGGCCATTATTTTAACGATTAAAAACATGGTTATGGAATATATTAATGGAGTGATGGTAGAAAATATGAAGGAGAATGGGAAAATGGTAAATAACAGGGTAAAGGAGTGTATATAAATGGAGAAATCGAAAGAGCTGGAGAATGGTATTAGGGTAAAAGAATTAAATGGGATTCAGATAGTAATGCATGAAAAATAAGTTTATCTTGTGAACTATAATTAATTTAAATTTCAAACAAATAAATATTTATTTCGAAACTTAATTTAATGGAATCATTAAATTATAAGGAATAATTATCATAAAACTAATGATTAATCAAATATTGAAACAAATCAATAGAAACTAAGCTCTAAAATCTAATTAAGTATTGCTATATTAATTTAGTATGATAAATAAAAGGAATCACATTCTAAAAATTTATTATTATTTTTTGAGTTTATTCAAGTGAAAATTAATGGACATATTGAATGGTTAATATATTGGATAACATAAAATATCAAGTTTTCAGTCTAGTAATATTTCCAGTGATGATCTGAATTGATATCTCTCTTTTTACTCATTTTTGATTCATCATTAGGTACTTCCTTAGGTTTTTTAATATATTTTTGATATTTAGAGGAAACTTTATTATGTTTGACTTTTGATTCAAAATTAAGGTTTTTAGTTTTTAAATATAATTTTCTATTGAAATGCCTTTTGAGTTTTTGTTTTGTTGTTTTAAAATTACAGTAAAATTTATTCATTTTCTTGTTTTGTTTTCCCATCCCGATTTTCTTTTTGTCTCATATCGATTCGACCTATGCTTTCTTTCATAATATTTTCTGTTATATAATTAATTATATATTTTAACTTAGAACTTTCACTTGAACTGTGTCTCCTTCTCCTTGATTATGATCTAGACCTTCTAATGTTGTTTCTGCTCTCATCTAAAAGATAAACAAACTTAATACATTTACTATTATAATAATGATGACTATGGTTTATTCTTTCATTTTATTTCTCATATCGTTCAGACTATTTGCTGCTATTAAGTTCAACAGTGCTAATTATAATATCTTAATTGTATTTTTCTTTCGTTATTATTAAAGTACTTTTTTCACTATGTTATTTTTCTTTTTCCTTTTCGTATTTCTCTTTTTCAAATTTTTCCTACTTTTCCAATTTCTCTTATTTATCTATTCTCTCTTATTTCTCTTAAATTTCCTTATCAATTTCTTATTACAATATTTATTTCATCACTTGTTATGTATCAAAACTCATTTAAAAGAAATTTTAATATTCTTATCGATTAGATGCTGAAGAAATACTTTTTCCCTCTTCATTAATTGCAATTATTTCTGGTTAAGAGATTTTCCTTTCAAAGAAATACCTTTTTATATGTAGTATATTAAATTTTTACTTATTAAGCATATCAATAATCTATTATGAAGATTTTAAATCATCACAGTAAATAATTCCATATTTGCATCCTTCAACTATAAAAATTTCTAATTTATATATTACATTCAAATAACTCTTCTACTCTAAGTTATCTAAAATCAATCTAATATTTATCATATCTTCTTTCATAAATGATACTCTCTACTTTTTCTCTGACAAAATAAATAGGTAAGAATCTCATTATCACTCTGTATGAAACTGATATTTCTTTAATCTTTCTCAAGATTCCAACCTTATAATAATCAATTACAAAATACTTAGAAATTCTCTCCAATATATTTCTTATGTTTTGGTTGATTCTTACTCATATTGTAATAAAAAAATTGAGCAGATTTATCTTCATTTATTTTTATGATATATGCTTATTCTCCTGCCAAATAAATCTTTTAAACTTCTTCAATTGTTATAAATAAGTAATCTTTGAATCTATTTAATAATAATATTTAATTATATAAATTTACTTTTCTTTTAAATACTTCTTAATGGAATGTTTATCTTGGCAAACTTCTAGGGATGAATCATAATTAAAAAGTATTATATCTCTTTGATTTTACCATTCATGTGGAATTCTAAGTAGATAATAAAAATGATAAACTTTTCATATTTTCCTGTTTTGGTGGGTTCCAAAATCCGAATTTCATAACAATTAGAATTGAGAACAGAATTGGATATTTCACGAATCGATAATTTGGTACCTATGAATTCTATTTTAGTTTAATATTGATCATCATCACAAGGACTAGAATCACCAGAGGAAAAATCACACATTGCTTTCGATGGTGAAGGTGGTTGACTTGGAGACCAAACTACTCGCAGCTCTTTCTCATGAGTATTCAAATGTTTCCAATCATAAGTTGAGAGTTTTTACCTATTATAAACAATCGCCTGACATGTAATAGTATAAAGTATATAATCAATATTTTTGAATATATCCGTATTATTCAAACCTGTTAATAGCTTTCCAATCATGAAAATTTAGACGCTTTATCAAATATTTGCTCAATTCCAAACTTGTTACTCCTTTTTCTTTAATTTCAATCATTTTAATTATATTTAAATATTTATATATATATACATTTAGGATATTAAAATTCTTACTAATATTTCCTTTATAAAATTTATTTGTATGATATCATTTTATTTAATATACTGTTCTTCTATCTCCCTATACTAACATTAGTTAAGTCTTAAGAGATTCAATTTCAGATGTGTATTAATTTAATTTCTCTTTAAAGGCTTACTGTAATCCCTTCAAATGATTTATCTCTTCATCTCTCATCTAGCAAACAGATTTCCATTTGTCTATCTATAAAATATAATCTTAAACATTTGATTCAAAGTTGTACTCATTCTCAATCTAGTATCTAATATCTTATTCTATGGATATCCTCAATTCCCTTTCTAATCTCATTTTAATATCTGATTCAAATTGTAATTTCTATTCATTAAATCTTTACTCTAATTAGACTCTCAATTAATATTATTCTTTTTTCATCAATTCAATTTGTTAATCTTTTGTAACAACTTATTTTTTTAACTCGAAAATATCATACATCAAAGCATCGACATCCACAGTTGGTTTAATTTATTATTATAATTGCATAATCTATTATTCAAACTTAATTCTCATTTCAGATTCCATCTTTAATTTCTCTTATTTTTCAATTTAGATTTATCTTCTTAATTCATTCATTTCATTATTAAATTTCTCATTTATAACTCTTATTTCCTATTCTACTCTTATCTTCACACTCTTCTCAAATTGAAACTTTTGTTCATTGATTTCTTGTCTATCATATTCATACTATTTGTCTTTTTAAGCTAATTACTTCTTCAATTCATATATTTCATACATTAAAGCATCTACATCGATACTTTTTTATTTGCTCTACAAATTTTCATACTCTTTCATAATTTCCTAATATTTGAATTAATATTCCTAAATTTATTACTAAGAATTTAATTAATCTTTCTTAAAAACATCAATTTATTTAATCAACATTTCAATTTCTCTTTTCATTACCAACTCTTAAGATTAATATTGATTAATTTATGAATTCAATTATTCCATCTACATTTTATACCCATTAAAGCTACTTTGGCTATTCTAATACTATATTCTTAATTAGTTTTTTTCTTTTTCACTTTCTTCAAACTTTAATCTAATGAAATCATATTCCTTTCTAAATTAATCTAATTCATTTTTCAAATTGTTTCCCATTTATAATTATTATTTCATACCTTATTTTTCTCTTTCTTATTCTTCAAAACTCATTCTCAATTATTAATATTCAGATTTCAATCTATCAAATTCTAATTTTTGATTATTAGCCATTGTTAGTTACTACCTTAATGTAGAAATCTCTCTATCACTTGATTCCAATTTCATTCTAAGAATTTCATACTCTCTCCTTACACTCTCAGATTCCATCTTAATATTATTTGTACCTGTAATTTGTTATTTTAATAATTATCTTTCCCTATCAAATTCTTCAATTTTATATAATAATTATGCTTTCTCTTATTCAATTAATATTAATTATTATTTAAGTTATTAAAATGAAACCAACTATTATCTTAGATTTTCAATTTCATTACGAAATTATAGATTTTCTTATCTTAAATTATCTCTTTCTTTTTCAAGTTCACTAATTCTGAATCTAAATTTCTCATACTCTTAAATATTCTATCTTAATTGAATCCTTTCTCTATCTGCTTCAGAAAACTTAATTTACCATGTTTCTAAATCTTATTTTAACATATCAGACTCCTACTCTATATCCTAATAATCATTAATAGTAGATCTTAAAAAACTAATCTCACTTTCATATGTTTTACATTTGATAATCCAAGTTTACATTTCTGATCTCAAAGCTTCTATTTCACTATTAATTTGAATATTAATCTACTTTTTAGATGATATATATTAAGTATTTATTTCATCAAATTTATATCTTAAAATTTCATAATCTTTTCTTAAACTTTCATATTCTTAACCTAAATTGTTATATTTATTTTATAAATCTATAAATTGTGATTTATACATAGTTAATTCTGCTAATTATTTCTCTAATTGAATTATACGATATTCAAAATCTTTTTTCTCTTTTTCAATCAATATAAATGAATCTCTTTATTTACCAAATTAATCTAAATTTATTTATAAATCTTAAATGAGATTATCTTTTTTGTTTAATTCCATTTCTAAATATTAAATCTAATCCAAAAGTTCTTTTATCTTAACTCTTAATTAATTACTCTCATTCAAAGCATATTATTATTTCTCAGTTAATGCTTAATGTGCTTATAAATCATTTTAAGCTTAATTTAACATAACAATTTATGATTGGAATTTTGCTTCTAATTATTTATTTCTATTCTTTAATTCATTCAATTCATCTATTAATTATTAATTTTATTATCTCAATTTTTCAATTTCATAATTAGCTTATTAACCTTATTTATTCTCAATTATTATTAATTACTATTTATACTTATCTAAATCTTGTTTATTTTTCATATCTATTTATTTATAATATTCTAATTCTTATAATAATGCATCTAATTCTTGTCTCAATTCATCTGCTTCTGACAATTACTTTTATGAATTCTTAAAAGTAATCTACAAAGCTGTATAATTTTCATTCATCTATTGTAATTGTTATCTTAACCTTTACATATCAGCCAATTACTCTTATAATTCTCTAATTTATCTTTCTAAATTCATAATCTTTTACTTTTCATTATCCTAACTGCTATTCAATTACCCATTCAATTAATCAACCTAATACTTTTTTTGTTCATATTAACTCAATAAGTTATTGTATTTATTTGTCAATTCCTATAATTGTCTTTGTAATTATTCAACATACAATTACAATTCATCAATTTTTCTTACATATTAATCAGTTCTCATTTTTTCCTTCTCAGATTATTGTAATTACATTTATAGATCTCTTAATTTATTCTAAAGTTAACTGTTTCCCTATTCTAATTCTACAATAAACTGTTAATTTTTATTTGCTTCCTCTTCCAATAACTATCTTTTCCTTGTAATTTGTAATTCATTCTAACCTAACTACTACTTCAATAACTAAATTTCATGAAGCAATGCCTCTCTTTCATCCATCCACTTTTATTAATCTCTTACCAATTAATCCTTTATTTAAATATTTATTGTATTTCTTTAATCAGCAATCATTCTATCATGATCCAATCTAGCATCATCCAATTATTTTTAATATTGCTTTTGCATCATATGCAATTATTAATTCAATTGAGATAATTAATCCTTCAATAGTTAATTCTCTGAATTTGTTCCTTGAGTGGCTCTATTGATTTGGAGTTAATAAGTTTCTTCCTTTGACATTAAGTCTCTAATCTACATCTCCAACTATCGTATTCTGGCTAGATTGGCTTAATTTTCTTATTAATAACGGTTTGATTCATCTTAGATATATCTGGATTTATCATTAATTGATTTTAATCTATAAATTTCTTATTACAAACTTCTTAGATCATTATTCAATGAGTCAATTGTAGATTTCATCCTTTGATTATCTTAGAGAAGAGATTGTTCCTATGATAAACCTCTCTATTTGATATCATTCAATGCTTAAAGTAATTATTCATTATCTCTTTTTGATTTATCTAAATCAAAATTTAATCTGTCTATAACTTATTTTTATCTCTAAATTTCTTCTTCTTATTCCTTTATTTATTAATTCATTTGATCTAATGTTTTTTTCATCTATTAATTATCTCTAAGCAATTACTGAAATTCTGGGACTAAAGATTTATAATAACTTATATATTACCTTTAGAGTTAGCGAAAGATTATAGCTTAGCGATTTCAGCTTTCAAAATTTCATTTTCTCTTTCAACTTAATTACAATCATGGGGAGATGGTTATTGTTGCTCTTTTTTGGTTTTACAGTATGTACATGGACATGCAAATTAACTTAAGTAAATTATGATTATGTTTACTGCTGCTACATCAAAGTTGTTACGATTATTCGTAAATAAATTATATTTATTAAGAATCGAATTAAAAACTAAGTTAAAGGATATTTAACTATAAGATGATTAATAAGATATCAAATTTCAGGCCATATAAATTAATATAAGACGAACCTTCTATCAATAAGAAAATTAAGATTGAAGACTAGTCAATCACATTACCTTTGAATATTTTTTAATAATTAGTAGAAAAAGCAAAAGAAGAAAATTAGAAAAAAGAAGACACAAAGAATCTTCTTAGAAACTTTGGTAATGCTCTAAATAGATTTATTTTGAATAATGAATAAGCATGTAAAATAATGACACAATACATTCCAGAAAGTAGTGTGCCTCATTTCAAAAAGTGGGTTACAAATTAAAAATTAGAAAACTTTGAGTAATTTAAAAGAATTTGGACTGTTGATGATGATGTCTACAAAAAAATATTTTCAGAATTATCGTTTGAATTCTATTCTAAATATGCTTATTCTTATGTGATGCATTCATAAATGAGATCAGAATCTACAAAATTAACTCATTTAAAATATATTACTAGATTCTTGGAAGGAATTGTCTCTCCAGATACCTTTTATTATTTTAAAAAATGAACATTATTTTATGCTAAAATCATTTTATATTATTTTTATCAAAATGTTTAACAACAATTACTAAAGCAAAATATTCTTATAACCAAAACCAAATGAATTTAGTATTTTTGATGATTTTGTATAAAAAGCAAGAAAAATTAATAGAACTTCATAAAAATCAGTTTCCAAATATAAGGAGAGTTCACTTAGTATCTCAAAATAACTTAAAACTGAAATCAATTTTGATACAATTGAGACTATAAGAAAATCTTTATAAAACCCTTAAGTTAAAATGGAAAATTATTTGAATTAATAAATGCATATATCTCCTTTTCGATTTTAATTACCATTACGATTAGAAAAAACTTAGCATTTTATATTAGAAAAAAAAAGAATACCAGCTTGTCTAACATCAAGAAAACTTAAATCTAATTTAGAAGGATAAATACATAAATCTTTATAACTTTCACAATTTAGAACTATATAAAAATAAAAATCAGAAACACCAAATCCTAATTAATAACAATAGACCAAATTTTTAATAACAAAATACTTTTTATAGAAACCTTTGGTATGTATAAAGTCTAATAAAAAGAACATATAAAAACCAATTTAAATAGAACTATTGTGAAAATTATTTATATATTGTATCAAAAGCAATATGCATTCTTCCCTAATTTTTTAATTACAATTACAAATTAGTAATAATATTGTATTAAATTTAAAACACTATTAGAATCAATCATAGATTATTCAATACTTTTAAGTGTTTCCAAAATTTATTTCAAAATCATTATTTTATGTAAATTTAAGAAAAATAAAATATAAATTAATAAACTATATATTTAATTATGTAATAAATCATACCTAGAATTATTGATAAAATATTCTAATATTTCTTTCAAAATTGTCATCTAATAAGACTGTTGAGGAGGGTAATAATAGCATGTATCTTCTCACTAATTAGTATTCATGTGAATAATAACTATGAAGTATATAAAATTGTATCAAGAATATAAAAATTTAAAATACTAAAAGGAATACACTTAATCCTATAATTTTATCCATGTGTGAATTTGTGGCTTTTAGTAATGCATCTTTTAATGAGCTTACTAATTCATTCAATCCCTTAGCAATTATATACATTCCCTCTGCTTCATATTTATAATATTAGACAATGGATGTAAAATTATTTAATTCATAATTAACAGTAAAGGCATCTCCTATATATATTAGAGCCTATGTAATTCCCATTGTCAGAGCTCCTTCAAATGATCGATTACAGTAAAAAGAATAATCCTTTTATAAGGTTTGGTTAAAAAAGTCGCAAACTGGTTTTTTAGTCAAATTACTTAAAGTATCAATAAAAGTTTGGGTTGTTAAATAGGTTTCTTAATTAAAGTGTTACATCATTATATCAAAGTTTTTACAACTTTCAATTCCATTAAAGAGTCGATTCTACATTCTAGGTTTGTCATTGACATCTAAATAATAAATAGCCCACCAATATAGGAATTATCTCTATGAAAACAATCCTGGTACTTTATAACATAAATCTCCAATATATTTATAGATATCTGCTGTACGACCATATCTATCAAGATAATTATTTGTTTACAATTAAATCATTAATGATGTGATAAAGAATACTAAAAATAAAGCTGAGAGACAACTCAATCCAATTAATGTAGGTAGTTAATTATAATCTTTATAAATTTTCTTTTTCTTGCTTTCATGAAGACCTTGATTTTCTATTTTATATCTTTCAGCCATCATATATTTTTCTTTTTGCTCTAAATCAAATTGATATTTGAACATCACATTAGAATTCTTAGTTAAAATGTTAATTAAAATTTTATATCTTTCCATATCTCTATTGATCCAAACAGTTTCAGCATATTTGAATAGATTCAAAAAGTTTTCATATAATTACAAATAACTTTTATAAAATTAATAACAACCTAATATTAAGAGAAAATCAATAATAAGAAATGGTATCCAAATCCTAGTCCAATTTTCTTAAACTGTTTATTTCCTTTATTTTGTATATTAAAGAATACTGGATGTCAAATTATCGAACTTATCATGTAAGTTTAAATAGTTGGCATATGGATAAGCAGTAAAAGCTTGAGACACTAAAGGAATTTTCTTTTAATATGCAATCTTAAATTAATATTGATATTGTAATAAAACATTTAAAGATTCTCTAAATGAAATTGTTTTCTTTTCCATATTTGAAGAATTTGTTTTCATAAATAATACATCAAAATTTTCATCTGTAAAAAACTCTAATATATATGGATTGGAAAATTGATCTAAGAAATTTTCTTTCATTACATCATAACCTTCTCCTAAATGATTTGCTAACCAAGCACCTAATTCTGCATTTTCACTAACTGTAATATTTTTTGTAAAAGTTTAAAAAGTATAATAAATAGTTGAAAACCTCAGAGATAAGAATATATCAAAAGGAGTCATAAAACTATAGCTAAATAAGAGCATATCTACTTCTTAAATAAATCTATTAAAATCTTAGTTAAGATTGGTTAATACAATTATACAAAATATAATAACTATTATTTAAGATAAGAATAATAGTAAGTTAAAGTATTTATAAGAACTTGGTTTTATGTTACTTTCCATTAATCTGTTAATAAGCTCATATTTTTTATAAAATAATGATTTTTTTAATCCTATAAGAGATGAAACTTAAGAAGCAGCATCATCCATTTATTAATTAGCCTCATTTTTTTGATCAAGTTCAAGTTATAATTATAATCTGATATTTTCTCTCATTTCCTTATCAATCTTATTAAGATCAACATCATACATTTGATTAACATCTTTCATTTGGTTTTATACAATATCACTTATTTTACTATTTGATTAATCCAAATCTTATATATCTTGATTAAAGAACCTTTATTAAGTAAAAGATTTGCTTGTATCTATTAATTTTCTAATACTTTAATTTGGATTGAGATCACAAAAATTCTATTTTTCATTATTTTTATCAATATTTTAATTATCATATACTTAATATTATAGATTTGAATTTAATTAGAGTAATTTTTATGAAATAGTTTCTCTATCTTAAACAATTTATTATCCATGAAGAACAGCTTACAATTCCTAATGGGAAAATTCTTTATCATGATCCTTCTCTGATATTGAGGAAGATAATCCAAAAATATTTAATGATTATGGTTTATTTATTCCAGCCTCAGTTCCAGAAACAATTAAATCACTAACTTCAATTTCATTATCTGTATTTTCAATTTCCTTCAATTATAAGGTAAAACCCTTCCCTTCAGTGTTCAAATGAGAAAATGTTTAAGATAATTTAATATCCTCTACTTCCACAATATAATAATAATATCCATATAATTCCCTTGATTGTATTATAATAGTTCCACTTAAATTGATTACATTTCCCATATTTTTCCAAGTATCATGGAAGGATATCATTGACTTCTATTGAAAATTGGTGAAGGATTTTTTACTTAATAAATTAATTGGAATGTTGTAAAACTTTTATTCCTTTTTGGATAACTTTAAATCATTAAAGTTAGGAATTATTTAATTAATGTTAACCTAATAAGCATGATTGATTTATTTAGAATATTATTTAATTTCATTTTGTTTCCATCCAATTTTTTCTAATAGATTGAATGTAATACCTCCACATTATTCATTTACATCAACTAATAAATAACCATTATTTAATGAAACCTCTTCAAAAAATGCCACAAAGGATAAATTGTTAGTCTAATTAAAAATTATGTCTATAATTAAATTAAATGGTTTAACAAGACCATTTAATACTTAGAGAAAACTCAAATCAATATTTCTAAAATATTTACTAGTTCCTTCAATAATAAATCTTTACACTAACAGATGATGTTCATTTATTATTGCTTAAGGTAATAAATTATCAACTGTCTTATACTCCCTCATACAATCTTCATAACTGATTTATAAAAAATCATAAGCATTATTGCTAAACTAATAAATATTCAGAGTCTACAAGCCTTCATTTAAATTCAACAACATATGTACTACATTCTTTCCAAATAAGTTTATTTTTGTGTTTTTTCTCATATTTAATAATTTTTCATCTGCTATTGTGCTGAAATTGGCTAGTTTGTATGCTGTTAAATAATTATTAAGTAATTCTGATTGGAAGAAGCAATTTATTGATTATATTTTTTAACTAGGAAATTTTGAGTATTATTATAGTAATTTTTTTTCTAATTTCAGAAATGAATTTGATATGACTTTTGCATTATGAAATAATTCATAAGAATTTTAACTTTTTTTGTTTACTATGAAATTATAAAACTATAATTTTTATTATAAGCATTTCAATACTTAATGTTTAACAGCTTAATTTGATTTTTCACTAAACAAATACAACTAGATAGTATCTGCAATATCTTCCTATTATTTACTTTATTATTTTAAAAAGTTATGTTATAATTCTAATCTTATATCTTTTCCAATAATTTCTAATTTTATCTATGATAACAAAGAAAGCATTTAATTTCTAATGTTTAATTTAAGGTTAGACTTTAATTCAACTGAATTCACTGATAATTTTGCCTATGCTTTTCTTTGTTACTATGAACCGCTCTATTAAGATGGTAAACTTGGTTGGTGATTTTAAGACTAAGAATTTATATCATTATGATTTAAAAATCCACGATTTATAGAATTTTATAAGGATAATAATCGATTACATTCTTGAAATGCAATAGTTGTAAGACCATAATGATTTAAAGTACTAATATAATAAATCCAATGTTAATGAGAGATATCTGATCTTTTCTTGCTCATTTCTTTATTCCAATGTTTTATTTTACTAATTACAAATTTCCTATGAAGAAGATTTGATACATAAAGAACTTTATATGGATCATCTGTTTTTTCAGAAATAGTATTACAATAGCATGTAATATCATTACATTTCCTTCTATGATATTTTAATAAAATGGATTGTGAGATCTAATTTAAAGTAGATTTATGTTTTGAATGATTATTAATTTGATATGAAATGTATTAAATAATATTTGAGATGCATTTAACTTCAGTAATATTTGTAATTAATTTAAACAGCTCTTGATTTCTATAGCTTAATCCCACAAAAATAAGGATGGGAATCAATAGTATCCCTAATTGCCAAAATTCCAAAAGGGATGTTGAAATTAGTGATACCAAACTAATTTATGTCATTAGGGTTAATGTTATATAGCCTTCAACAACAATTGTTTTATCTACAAAAATATTGATTAGGAATGTAAGACTAACTATTATAGATAATATTCCTTAAGATATTGTAGCTATTCCAGTATCTTCAATAATACTATATAAAATGACTTATATTAAAATAATAATTTCTCTAAAGAAATCTATTTTTGAAAAATATAATCTTTCATAACCAATTATACATAGGTCCATCGTTGAGTTACTTACAGTTAATTTCAACATTTAGAAAAAAATGTTAGCTATTACTGTTATAATACTTAATATGGCTATTTCAATATCTTTGTTGATATCAGAATAGGCAAATGATGTAAATGATAATACTTGAGCAGGTATATATAAGTAAACAATAACAAATTGCGAATATAAAGACATGAAATATATGAGTAATTGTTAAACGGAACTATAAATAACTATATGATGATGCTGATGTGTAGAAAGTTTTTTATTCAGATATTCAATAAATACCTATCCTTGTAATATCAATACATCAAAGATGATTATACTAACTAATGGGATTATAAATAGGTATGTCTTTTAAATATCAATCATAACGTTATCAATTACAAGTAAATCAGGTCTTATGAGATAAATTAGTATGAAGTTATTATACATTTTAAGAGAAGAGATGTAGCATGGAAATAGATAAAAAAAAGCGCTTTGCAATTATCCTAAAAAAAGGAATATATATTTAAGCATAGAGTATATTCTTACTTGTTTTTGATGAATGACTAAAAGAATTCTTAAATTCGTTAAGATGTATTTTCTAAATAAGTTTTGATTTGTTTAATCTTTCATTCTCATTTATTGGCTATATAAATTTGAAATTGAATTATTTTTTTAAAAAGATGGAAAAATTAATTATGAATATATCAACGTTTGTAAGCCATTTAACAATTAAAAATGAGATGAGATGACAATTTAATCTTCAAAATTACTTAATAATATATTAGTAAAATATTTTTCAGTTATTAATTTGAAATCAATGTATTCGAAATAAAAGATTCAAAAGGGAAAACCTGAATGGGTTTCATCATTTGCTGATTAGGATCGTTACAAGTTATCTTAGGCTGAATTGATGTAGAAGAAAATTAGTTTAATGTCAAAACATCGTATGGAAGCAAAAGATGAATGGTAATAAGTATAGGAAAAGCTGAAAAATAATGTTATGGATGATGATACTTAAAAAGTTTTGATTTATAAATACAATAGATTTATCTAACAGCTTTACATTCTAAGGGCTTAAATAATTCAACCTCAAAAAGAAGAAATTTAACATAAATGATTGAATGGGAAAAATCAGAAAGAGCTCATTCATAATGTTAATTTAAACCAGACATTCTTGAATAAGCTAAGATGTTGCTATTGGAAAGTGAGAGAGGACAACAAAATTAAGATCCAAACTTTCTTAATAAAATTAAGTAAGACTTAGAAGAAACAAAATCATTTGTTGCAAAAGTATAATTTATTCATATTATTACAAGGCTTAAAAATTGAAGAAACCAGAAAAAATATTAAAAGCACAATAGGAAAAATCAATTGAAAGAAGCAAATAAGAAATAAAAAAATCATAGACTAAATAAAATTAGAATATTGAAGAAAAAGGTTAGAACTAAGAAAATTATGGGTTTAATGGAATGAAAAATTTAGATAATGTTATTTCATTTTTAGAAAACACCTTACATTCATAGGAAGTGCAAATTTCATCATTAAAAGAAGACAACCCTTTTCGTAATGCAGCTTTGACAGATACAAAGACAATTTATACAGAGATTCCTAATTGTTCTGTTAATAATACATAAAATAAATTTTATTAAAAGGAGGAAAATTGTGTTACTTAATAAAGCATAGAAAATTTGAATTAAGATGTGAAACAATAAAATGTTTAATATTAAAATAAAGAAAATGATTTTACTAATTCTAGGATTTAAAAAGACGATTTTAGTAATTTAAATTAATCAGAAATACCAAAAAATGATATACCTAAATATGAATAATTCAAAAAAGACATAATGAAAATAGAAGAATAACAACCTCCTCATTATATTTAATAACGATTGAATTTTGATAAGGTTTGTTTTACTACAAAAAATGAATTATCTTATGATGATAATATAGATTAATTAAGATAATTACTTGAATAAACAAGATAAGAATTAAATTAGATGAATTTGTAAGATTCTAGTATTATGGAATATAACAATAGTCAAAGAGAGATTAATATTTAATTAAATTAAACAGAACCTTTGTAGGAAAAACATATTAATTACTAAAAGATTCATAGAAAGTACAAGAATTGTGATACTTTTGATATTAATGACCATTTAATGTGATTAATTAATGTATAATTTATGATTGTTTATTTAATAAACAAAATTTATAAAATTATTAAACAAAAATAAAAATTTATTATTAATTTAATGTCAGAGAATATCTAAAATAGAGTTTCATCAATCTTTGAAAAGTTAAATAACATCTCTACTAGTGTTTAAGACGAGTAAGTTACAATTAATACATAATAGGAAAAATAATCGTTTTCATACTATAAGTTAATTGATTATGGCCTTTGAAGCATAATTGCAACATTAATCTGACCTAAAGGAAGAAAAATTTGCTTATATTGCATAAAAAGTTAGATAAATTACAGAATTTTTAGAATAAGAATAAGAAGAGTAAAAATTTTAATTAATTATTGATAGTCGTGAAAGATAAGAGAGTGAGACTTATAAATTGATAACTGATTTAGAAAGACATGCAAGAAGATTGATAGAACAAAATTCTAAAGATAGAGTCGAATAAGAAAAAAAAATAGTATATTCGATTGGACATCAAATTGAGAATTTATAATAAGAAGTTGTAAAAGAAGGATTAGTAAGAATTTAGGATAATAAATAGGCTTAATCTACATCTCATGAATATATTGATTCTTATTTAAATGAAGATTTGCCAAAAATAGCTGATGAATTGTAAAATGAAATTACAGAAAGAAAAGATGTTGAAGAGAAAATATATCATTAATTTGTTGAATAATTAAATGATCTAAGAGAATTATTTGAAAGGTTGATATTGATATATAATAATATAGAGAAAAGAAAGAAAGAGAAGCAAAAGAAGAGGAAATTGTAGAAAGTTTGAGGGAGATTTCAGGAAAAATATAAGAATAATTAAGAAAAACTAAAGGAGAAAGAGAAAAAACAGAAGAAACATTAGTCTAATTGGTTGAAAAGGTTATTGAAAAGTTGAAGAGAGAAATGCTAGAAATGAATTTATGATATCCATAGATATTAATAATTATAATTAATTTTAAGATCCTTTAATGAATTAAGCATAAGCAGCTTTTGAAAAAAAAGACGTTGATTTATCCAAGAAAGCACATTCAATTGAAGAATAATAATAATTAAATGATACACATGAAGAAAAACATTAGAGTGGAGGAGAGCATATTAAAAGTGCTGTATATGGAGGTTTAGATGGAATGGTGACAACATTTTCAGTTGTGGCTGGAGTTGCAGGAGTAAATATTTTATTAAACTAAAGGCTGGATTATCTACAGGAGTAGTATTGGGAATGGGAATTGCTAATTTGATTGGTGACGGAATCTCAATGGCCTTAGGAGATTATATATCTACAAGGAGTGAAGCAGAGTTTACAATAAATGAAAGAAATAGAGAACAATGGGAGGTAGAAACCAATCCTGAGGGTGAGAAAAAAGAAATGGTTGAAATTTATAAAGTAAATTCTTAGTAATATTCTAAAGTCCAAAGGTATTGATCATGATGAAGCAATAATTATTGCAGATACTTTAGCAAAAAATAAAAAAGTTTGGGTTGACGTCATGATGGTTGAAGAACTTGGATTAATGAGTATAGATGAGCATCCCATTAAAGATGCAATAGTAACTTTCTTTTCGTTTGGATTGTTTGGATTGATGCCATGTAATATGCTTTTTATATTAAATAATAGTATTGCCATTTATTGTTGGAAGCATTGCTGGATTGACAGAAAACTTATTTCCAACATCAATCGCATTAACAGGCTTTTTCTTGTTTATTCTTGGGGTTTCTAAATCAATGTTTTCTTATCAAAAATGGTATTGGGCAGGATTAGAGACATTAATTATTGGAGCAGCAGCAGCTAGTGCAAGTTATTTAATTGGTTTAGCATTTGAAGGTGTTTAAGTTTGACATTAATAATTTATATATCAATATAGTAATTTAACATATATATGTAGTTGTTCATAATATTAACAAAATAGATGTCCTAATTAAAATAAAATTATAAAATAAAATCAATTATTTATTTTGGTACTATTTTTTATTATTGGTTTCATAATAATTAAAGTTTATAACTAATAGATTTTAATCTTAATTCTAAACTTTCATTTGATAATAAGGAATCAAATGGTATTAAATGGACTGATCTTTTCAGTACTTTAAAGAGTTTCTATAAATAAGGACGATAAATTAATTGCATCAATAATAAAACCAATATAATATAGATTATAAAACTAATAGATAATATCTAATATGAGAAATTTATAATACTTTAATTATCTAGATACAAAAATCAGCTTTTTATCCAGCACTTCTGCTAAATTGATCAGAAAGTGAGAAAAAAACTCTAGTCACTATTTGTGATCCTTCCTATTCATACAAACTAACTTCTGCTCTTTTAGTAAAATTGTTGACTGCCTTTTGAGTTTAGATGGAATGTTTTAAGTAATTTAAAGTAGAAATCATTCCAGACTTTAAGGATCCATCAAAGGATATATTACAATATTGTGAAGTTAAATTTTAAAATTTCTACAATTTAATTATTAAATTACTTTATCAATGAATTAACATATATTTTCTTGACTAACATAACTATATAACTAATCAAATTCTTAATCAATAATTTAAGAATTTACATAAAAGGAATTAGCATTTTGTAAATAATCATTGATTGATTATTATGCTTTATCAACAAGAGAATGTAACTATTATTTATTTTCCTCTGTTAAAAATGTGAAATTTGTCCATCTAAAAAAGATTTCTCGATATAAATAAAGGCTACCAGGTCTTAATTTTAAATCTTACAAATTTTTATAGAATTTTAAATTGTCTTCATATTGTTATAAATAAGAATTTGTATTACTGAAAACAAGAATAAAATAGAAAGATAATAATACACATAATAAAAAGAGTAAAGAATAATTTATTAATTTAGATTAGCTTTGTGTTTTAATTTTTACTTTTATATATTTTTATCCAAATTTTCTTTGATAATTTTCAATCTAATTACAATATTTTTCTAATGGATCATACTCAAGTAAAATATATCTATCTAATTTATAGTTATTTAGGTAATCTTGAAATTTGTCAATCTCTTTTTATATAATATCAAAAGTTAATGAATTAATTAATTCATACATTTAGTCTAATTATACAAAAAAATATACTTAATAACATTAAATTATTAAGTAAATTAGAACTAAAGAACAAAAACCTATAAAAGTAATAATCTACCATTTTCTAATAATATAATTTTTATTTTCAATAGAGTAGATTGTTATTTCATTTGATAACTATTCACATTTAGAATGAAGCATAAAATAATTGGCAAATAAAGAAATTTAAAATGGTTTACCTGATGTACTTTGATGATAGTAAAAACTCATCATTTAAGAATATTAATATTATAGTATGACAAATAAAGCATCTCTAAAAGTTATGTTTATAGGATATATTGATTTTTCATCATTCTACATAAAATACATTGTCACATTAATATCATTCAAAAATTCCTATAGATATTTATTATTAAGCTAATCATAAAAACTATCTCTTAATTCAGTAAATCCTAATTCAATATGATCATAATAAGGATTAGTTAATTCTATTACTTTTTCCTGAGAAAGAAATCCTTCTCTTTGCATTTATTAATAAGCAGTTATAGTAACTCTCATAGAAAAGAAAAGATCATGAGGAGCCATGATTGCTGCATAAAATGTTACCATTTCAAGATGTGATTTCACTTAATAAATATCTTATTATAAAGAGACATAGAATATTATGACAAAAATGATAAAAATGGAATGCCAAGTTAACATTAAAACCACAAATTTCTATAGATATTTCGGTGTTTTAACAGACAAAATAGCCTAAATAAGAGAATACATTTTATCAATCTAAATATTGTCAAAATTTGATTCTTTATGAATTTTCTAAATAGAATTTTTGTTATTGATTTCAAGATTGTCTCCTTCTACAGAAGAAAACTACCCTTTTATATCTACACTAGTTTACTTGCCAGCAAAATTCTCTTAATTCATTTATCCATTTTCAACATTTATAGACTATGATTACTAAGATTTTGGATTAATAACTGAAATGTTTTATGCTTTTACTAGTGTAACAACATTTATTATATAATAATCATAGTTATCAATAGTTTGTTTGACAATGATTAGATCACATTAAGTTTTGATATAATTTATGATTATTTATTAATTTTCAAATATAGATCTTTAAGTTTAAAGATTTTCATAAATTTTAGGTAAATTCAAGGTACAATGATTTACTGTAAATAATTTCTCTTAATTTGATTTAATAATTCTATCAAAGTAGGGAAATATTGTATTAGTATCAAAATCATTTAAACTTTCTTATCTACTTAAATACTAGATTTCTGTTTCTGTCCATCCAATTAAAATTAATAAATTTTATGTAAATGTACATTTTAAACTGGTACTATCTATTAGAATATAAGCTTAATCATAAGATGTATCTTATAAGAAAGTAGCAAAAGTAACATTTTAATTAAGAAATTTATTTGTTATTGATAGACACAGATTTATTGGTGTTAAGAGCATGTTTGTGTTTCTAATAAAACTAAGATCAAACTGTTAATAATATTTGGCTAATCCTGTCTCAAAAAATCTTCTAACATAAGAGCAATGATGCTTAACCAAATATTATGGTAGTAGATCATTAAATTTATGAATTTAAGTTGCATTTTTAGTAATCCCAAAATTTAGATAAAATTTATTAGAATATGATTATATCGTAAAAGATTCCATATCATCTTTTGCTTCTAATATTAAATAATGGACATCTTTAGAATTGATATTAAAATTCTTAATTTATTTAAATTAAAGTATTTAACTTTCAAAGAATTCTGAATTTTTATAAAAATTTATTGATCTTCTATATTCTCCTAAGACTTCTCCTAAAAAAAAGCAAATTACTCTATGCAAATGAAAACAAGGAGTTTACTGGTAGGCTTTTTTTAATTATTTATCTATAGAATAAAAATAATGACATAATTTATGCACTTAATTTTGAAAATGATGAATAGTTTATTTAATTTGTGATGTTGAAACTAATTATTAGTAAATAGCAATTTTAGCTTCAATAACATTAAATACATTTTTTTCTTATATATTGATTTAAAGATCTTTTTCAATAACTTGTTCTGTATAATCAGAAATGTAATTTTGTTATGTTGCTTCACTTGAAGTTCCTAATTATGAATTTATATTGGTTTTAGCACAATCAAGTATAAATTGTAATTTTAATTTATCTATTATAGTATATTTCTTAAATTATTATTGTTAAAGAACTAAAATAATTTTGGAATCTTATAAAGTTTTTGATAAATTACACAACAAATCTGAATTGTCATAAATATTTTTAGGTTTTAAATTAATCAAATCTAGATGACTTAATTAATAATTATCATCTTGAAATTGAGAAAATGATTAAAGCTTAGAATTATCTTAATTTTAATGATATTCTTTTAAAAAACAAAGTATTTTTATAGATTTCATTATCATTCTAAAATCATACAAAACAAATGCATATGATAAGAGTCCTTAATTATCTTATGATTATGAAAAAATAGTTTATTAGGCAAGAAATTGTTTTAATTTATCCAACAAAAATTAATTATATATATGTTTCGTAATACCACCTATTTAAATTGGATGAATAATATTTTAATGAGAGCAAAATATACATTGTAAATCAAAACAGTCTAATCTATGTTAAGAAGCAATTAGAGATTTAATAATGACTTCTTAACCAAAGGTTGGCATATCATTATTTAATAATTTGATTAGCCAATACTTTAATTGCCAATAAGATTATACTTCTTAATTAAATAGTATTTTTAAAGTAGTTTAATCAAAACGATTAGAGTAATTTCGAATTATTTAATATATTAACATTTAGTTTATAAAAAAAGGTAAAAGATATGATTAACAGGAAATGTTGACATAAATTAATACAATCATATGAAATGAAATATTAACTGAAACTGCAAAAGCTAAAGATTTTTGTTGATAATCTAATGAGTAGACTACATTATAAAATTGATCTATTAACAAAGTTGTCTAAGAAAATATAGCTAAAAAGGATTAAATTTATAAATAAAATTTCATTTTCTCTTAAAAAATCATGGAAACTTAAATTATTTATAAAATCTAATAAGATGCTCTCAAATAAGTAAATCTGGTTCTTTCTATATCTCTTTATTAATGAGTTATAGATGACTCATAACAATATAATATGAATGATGATTCTATGAACAATATTAAAATTGTAAAGATATTGCAAATAATATGAAATAAGAACTAAGCATCTTATTTAGACTATTAAAATTATATCTTAAAGCTGACAATACAAAGTAAATAATAAATGAAAGGTAAAAATGTACTAATTAATTTTATGTATAAAGGAAAAAATATCCCCAAAACCTTTAAAAATAATCCTTTAGAAATTAATCTAAGAAATCTATCCTAAGTTTTTGATAATTAATAATAATATAACAATATAATAGCACTTATTTTATGAAGTATAAATAAAGTCAAAGGTATAAGGTAGAGTAATGAGCTAATATTAAAAATTTTTACTTGTACCTTTAATATAGGAAATCAGGTCGAAAGCTAAATAGTAATATGGAGTATATTGAGTTTTATTTTAGAGAATCAAAGGTTGATTATTCCAAAGTAATAAATATGGGATATATTGTAGTAACAAATAATATAATAGAGGAAATGTCTTTAGGAATTTATAAGTCGAATTTTAATATGTATAAAAGTGTTAAATAACGCTGAAAGAGCTATATTATTTCTTTTTTATCTGCTGGTCTTGACAATTTTTGAAAATTAATATCCATATTAATATATATAATTTATCATACATATGAAGATAGAACTTTAATCATTAAACTTAATTAAAATGTGAATATATTCATTATATACATAATTGCTCAATAGGAAATCTATAATGTTTTAAAATTATAGAGTGAAATAAATCTATTCTGAATTTTGATATTTTATCTTTTTTATTATTTTACTAGATGTCGATCAATAAAATAAGTTTAAAATGTATATTTAAAATTTTGAAACAACATTTAATTGAATGAAACTCTTCTGAGACACTTTATATTTAATAAATATTAATTAGCTCAAACTTATAAACATTTTTTAAATTAAAAATTACTTATCAAATTTCAATAAGTTTTATTTAGAGTTTAGAATATTATTATTATTTTAATATCTCTTCTCATTTTTAATTATTAATTGAAATTTACAATTACTCTAATATATAAGCCTAATGAAGATTATAATAATATCACCTCATAACATTATGAAACATTATTAAAGGAAAATAAACGTTTTCCTTTATATTATTTGAAGGGAATTTCTTGCAACATTTTTTAATCATTTAATTAAATTTCTATTTAGATCATTTAATTTCAAAGAATTCAATAAGTAAAATAAATAAATCAAATATGTTTTTAATTTTAATGATGCTTGCCTAAATTAGTTCTCAATAATATTATCTGTAAGAGGAGCTTAATTATTTAAACTTTCCTAAGATTAATTTATAAAAAGAATAAGTTATAGGAAGCATTTCCAAATATTCTCCTTTGAGCAATGTTGTTTATCCAGAGAATTTAGAGGAAACAGATTAAAATAGTTATTTAATATTTATGGCAAAATAAGTATAAACCAAAGAACCTAGGCTTGTGTATTATGTTGAATTTCTTGTTACACTTTAGAAAATTGCTCACATTTTTATTATTTAAGCTTGTTCAAATATTATAGAAGTCTAATTTGATATGGACAACTTAAACTATGAAGGAAATTGGTGTTTTCATTATTTGTACTTCACAGATGAAACAGAATTAATAGTTGGAATAGATTGTGGTAATTAATTTCACTTAAAAACTTTATTAAGTGATATTAATTGTTTTTAAGACCTGATCCTGATTCATGATTAGAGAACTTAAGTAATTTGTGAATTTATAATAGATATTAAAGGAGAGCACTAAACAAAATTTAAAACTGTTTAACTTTCCTGGTAATGTGAAATTATATTAAATAAGAAATATTATGCTATTAACAGAATATAAAAATGAATTTTTTTAAGGAATACATTATAAGCTCAATGAAAATCCATTAATTTCATATTTATAATACTCATCCTTAAATATTAAGAATCTAATTAGTTAATAATATTATAATAGAAGTTATGATATTTAGTTTTGGTCTAAAATAAACATTTAAGAGATTAATTAACAAAAAATATGTATTCTTAAGATTAAACCTCATAATTTCTAATAGAACTTTAATATCTTTTAATTAACCTATATAAAGGTATAAGAATAATGGTCATACTTTATTGAATATTTTTCTTATAATTACCCATATGTATATAACTTAGATTTAATTAACGAATTTAAAAAAGAATTCTCTTAATAAATTGAAGAATAATTAATTACATAATGGCATTTTATAGAAATGTAATATGTAATGAATGTTTTAGTTTTTAAATTAAATAGTTTTATAACAAACTAAATATACTAGATGCAATTTAAAGAAATTTATTAATTTTCAGATATACTTCTAGACTTTTAATTTGGAGCTAATGATACCTAATAATTTAGTATAGATGGAGAAATAGCTTTATTTAATTATTTTAATTATGTCAGACCTGTCAGTTAATCGAATGATATTGAAAGATAATAAAATTGCCATTATTCTTGTTTTAATTGTTGGGGTCCTTTTAATAATCAATGTTTATCTTGTTTAGATTCAGAAAATCGGATTTTTGATGTATTATCTAATACATGTCAATGTAAATTATGGTATGTGGAGGAGAAGAAATCAAAATGTTATGGGTCTGCTGACATTAACTTAAAAGAGACTTTTCATTATTTATCTAATAACAATATATATGAATTTGAGGATTAAGATATAAAATGTGCTTATGGGTATTTTAAATATAAAGATAATTGCATATAA
Source organism: Paramecium biaurelia (assembly GCA_000733385.1). Lineage (NCBI taxonomy): Eukaryota > Ciliophora > Oligohymenophorea > Peniculida > Parameciidae > Paramecium > Paramecium biaurelia. The sequence continues at coordinate 553,771 of JPFL01000007.1, forward strand.
TGGTATTTATTGTTAATTTAGATTAGTCCTTCAGCTGCTCAAAAGGGAATGAAAAATTGTGTAGAATGTTTAGAAAATCCTGAATTATGGTTAACTATAGGTATTTGTGAAGAATAGTATATATAATATTAAGGTTCCTTGAATAATGTGTATTCTAAAACTTATATTTAAAAGTTGCAAACTACTTAATTTTTTGTCGTTGATGAAGAAGTGGTAGGATGTGATGGATGCAGTCGTTGTACAGATCAAGAAATTCAGAATAATTATCTTGAGTGTTTTTTATATCCTGATAAACATCTGGATTAGGACGTATATATTATTTGTTATTTTGGTGAATACTAATAGGATGTAAAATAGTGTTTTGAAGATTAAGTACCAAATAATTAAGATGGTAAGTATATATGTTCAGAAGCCTGTGGATATTGTATGTTTAGATAATGTTAGTATTGTAAAGATTCTTCATAATATTTTATGGATGTTTAAGGTATTTGTAGATTATGTGATTTAAAAAATTGCAAATATTGCTTCTAATATAATAAGTTTGACAAAAACTAAGTATCAATTCAATTAGGAGAAATTTCATAAAATCAAGAAGATTATATTGTTGCTTGTTCATTATGTTTTCCAGGCTATGTTTTCGATTTTATAAATAATTTGTGTGTAGAATATATTCCAAGTAATTAATGTCTAAATGGTTTCATTTCAGAAGAAGGTGAATTTGTTTGTACCTATACTCTCTTATCTAAAAATGAGATCTAAAAAAACACAGCTATTCAGTTTAATGATTGTTAATATTACTATATTAATTGTTCAAAATGTCTCTAGGATTTTAATGGAATGATACAATGTGTAGAATGCAATTATGGATACTTTTTAAATTTTTTAAATGGAATATGCTAATAATGCTCTGCTAAATTTAACAACTCAGAATTATGCTAAATGACAACTTCTTAATAAGATAATTGGAAATATTAAGTCTAAAGTTTTTACATCAATTTCAAACCAAACAAAGTTCCAATACTTGTCTAAGGAATTTATTTTATCCAATGGTATGTTATCTTGAAATGTGCAGATGGTTACTTACCATTTGGTTTGAGTTGTAATAAACTTAAAAATCAAGATTGTCTTAAATATGATATAGTTAGATAAACTTGTAAGATTTGCAAAAATAGTTATGATGATTTTCCTGTTTTATCATATTTTGATGATTAATGTTAATAATGCCCATATCCATGTTAAGTATGTTAAAAAATCTCTTTAGATTAAATATTAACTATTAACCCTTACTTCATTATAAATGAACAATCTATCATATAAACTTATTTTTGCATTTTGAATTATAAAGAAAATTCTACATTTATAGAATCCTTTACAGGATAAATTAAAGGGAAGGATTAATCTCAACGTAGATATAATTTACAAATAGAACCTGAAAATTTTCCATCTCTTTAAAATCCAATTACAAATTTTAATGTTTTATAAAATTATTTATAAAAAGTCAAACCTGATATTTATATTTATAAATATAACAGTCAGAGTGATTAAAATCCTATAAATATAAGAGAATATATATTTACTTTAAGAAATTAAACATTTTTTTATGATGGATATAATGACAGTTAACATGAAAAGTAATTTGTAATTGCAAATCAATCCACTGTTAATTTATAAAATGTTAGAATATTTTATCAATCAAATTAATTTTATATACATTCCACATTTGGTGTTTCAATATTTATTAAGAACATCTCAATTTCCAATTTAGAATTATAACAAACCATTTTTGATATTACATAAGCTACTCATATTTATATTAATACAATTTTACTATTTAATGTATCACTATTAAATTAACCGTTATTTTCTATTAAACATTACATAACAAAACCCAATCTAAAATTTCATATATATATAGAAAATATCATATTTATGGATAGTAATTTAACAAACTCATCAATGTTATCATTTTCTACATAATCTGAATCAGAATTTTCATTCTTAGCTCTAAAATAGATAACAGTGATAAATAGCTATCTCTAAAATTCTTCCATTATAAAATGTACTTCTATGACTTTTAATACTTACTTTTCTGCTGAAATGATAGCATTTAAGAATTCTTAAATATTAAATAGTACTATTTTTAGAATTCCAATTTCAAACATGGTCTCTATTTCAAAATTAGACATCATTGAATGTAAAATCTCAGATAGCATTTTAATAACTGTAATTTCCTCATTTTAATTATAAAATGTATTAATTTATTAAAGTGCTTTTGTTCAGAGCAGTTTAATCATATTTACATAATAAGTTAAAAACAATGGATAAAAATATTTAATATCTAATTTAACATTAAATACTCTAGATTTTTGTGGAGTAGATTTAATTTCTATTAAGAATGATAAAGATCAAAATGGATATATCAAAATTTAGGATTTTGAGGCCAAAAACATAACTTCCTCATGCTATAACTCATGTAATTCAAATTAATGTATATTTACTTATATTAGCCATTCAATTTAAATTGAAAATGTTTTAATAAACAATAGAAATGATTAATGGTATTTTTGTCTTTAGAAATTTAATTTAATTACACTTAATAATGTAATTATATAAGGAAATAATTTATTTTCTTATTCTTTAATATCATAATAGATTAATTAGCTGAAATAATAGATAAATTAGGAGATAGAAAACTGTGGAGCATTCTATATTCAAGATTTTGTGAATATTGAATTGAATAATTTATAAATCGAAAATTGTTTTATTGTAAATTCAGCACTAATATAATTGATTTCAAAAGGTCAAGCCTTAAATTATTAGAAAATAATGATAAACTTTTTGTAACTTCATAATAACCATTTGATTAAAACAAAAAGTACTTAATTTGCCAGTCTATTATATATATACTCTGAGTATTTTTGTGAAACAATTATTAATCAATCTTCATTTAAAAATAACTTGATTCTTCATTTTTTTGAAGATTATTCGTTTATATCACCTGGACTCATTTATGTTTCTGTTTATTAGTAAAATATCTACATGTATAATAACATTTTCTATTAAAATACAATTTTAAACACTTCAAATTCTCTAGTATATTTGAATTCTAATTAAGTAAAGATAAAAGAGATGAAAGTATAAAATATAAATTATGATCATAATTAAATCTTTTAAGATATTTCCAGTAAATCTATTGGAGGACTTATATATGCTAAAACAGAAGTATTTATAATTGAGAATTCAATTTTCTAAAATTTGTTTGCTTATTAAGCATCTTGTTTCTTTTTGGAATTGATTAAAATAGGAAGTGTATAATTGAATAATATTTATATTGAAAATGCAACAAGTTGGTCAAAGGATTATGATTTTGCAGTTGGAGGATGTTTGGGTATAAATTCAATTAATTCAAAATTAAATTTAAATTTAAACTCTATTAAAGTAAATAATTGTAAAAGCAAAAATTAAAATGGCTTTCTATATTTGATTCCATCAACAATTAGTAATTAGGTCGTATTCAATGATTTAATATTTACAAATGTGTTTTCTTAGAGTAAAATAATATTTGATTTTGACTTCTAAGATAATAATTAACAGAATAGTGTAAAATTATTAAATATCATTATTAATCTTGATGAAACTCAATATTACTAGAGCTTTAATAAAATAATACAATAGACTAACTAAACAAGAAATGGGGTTATATCAATATTTAATAGGTAACACTTATTTATTATATTAGCAATATATAAATAAAAAATCTATATTTTGAGGGAATTTCTACTCAAAATATCTTAACTCTTCAATTTTCTAATTCAATATTATTAAGTAATTTGTATTTAAATTAAATTAATGCATTTAGTAATAACCTTATTTCAATATCAAATAAGGAATAAACTTTTTCTGAAAATTCATTCAAGAAGGAAATATTAAATGTAGCTATAACAAATATAACTATATTTAAATCTTAGTTTTCAGAGAATAATATTGATAAATTTATAAGTAATTCGTTTTTAAGCATAATTATTGAAAGTATCAATTAAAAGATACGCTTATATTTGACTAAAATATATTTAATGGAAAATTCATGTTAAATATGTTTGAATGGTTTAATATACGTACAATTAGATCAAAATGTTGAAAAATGTAAAATATCAGATCTTTTTTTATATAATAATTATTGTGGAAAGTCTAATTGTTTATTTGTAAATTAAAGTGTACATCTTGAAATGAGTAAGAGTATATTCATTTCAAATATTGGTAAAGGTAATGGAGTAATGAATTTATAGATTGATTAGTTTACTGGTAAGAATCTCTTTTATTTAAAAAATATTGGTATTTATGGTGGAGGTTTGTATTATAAATCTATTAATGAATTAAAAAATCTAACAAATATCTATTTTATAAATAATTCTGCAGATATTGGAGGAGCTATGTATATTGAAGATACTAGAATATCTCCTGAAACTTTATCATAAATCTTATTTATTAACAATAAGGCAAACTATCAAATCTCAAATGTTAGAGAATAACCTAGTCACTTATAATTATAATTGTTTGGATAAAGGATCATGACTATAAGGGATATAAATTTAGGAAAACCAAATTTGAAAAAGTACAATATTGATAATTTTATTTTAATTCCAAGTGGTTAGAAAATTGGAAATTATGAATAATAGATTTCAAATTAGAAAACCCTTAATAAAATCTATAATATATAACTCAAGATTTTACCAATCAACACCTTAGATGAAGTGTAAATTGAATAAGAAAATTCTGTATGTATTCTTGATTTATCAGATTAAATGAGTCAAGAAAATATAGTTACTCATAAAGTTGATTAATAAGAACAGAGAATAAGATACAATATTAGTAGTCAATCTTTTGATCTATCAAATCATTCTATAGTATTAGATCCTTATTCAAAAGAAATATAATTATAGAAATTTAAGTTCAAATGTAATTGTATAAGAAATCTAGATTATACTTTTTAATTTAATGCAAAAAGTTTTGAATGCAAAATGGGAGAATATTATTTTGAATCTTAATGTTTATTATGTGATAATAAGAAAGGTTTTTATTCTGTAGAATTAAAAGCATAGAATTGTTAGAAAGTAGATCCAAAGATTATTAAGTCTAATACAATAAATAATATTGAATTATATACTGGATATTGGAGACCAAATATTAGAAGTCATTATATTTCTAAATGTTAAAAGAAAATTAATAATTGTTAAGGAGGTTGGTTAAATGGTGATGAGTCTTGTAAAGAAGGATCTATTGGAGCTCTATGTGAAGAATGTGATATATATAATTTTAAAGGATTTGGATAATATTTTAAGAATTCGAATTATTAATGTGAAATATGTAGTTAATATGCTGGTGAAATCTTGTTTTCACTCTTTATAAATACAATGTAAAGTATAGATTTATTATAGAGCTATTGTTTCAATATATTTGACAGTCATTAGTGTAAATAGTGTCTTTAAGAGTTTTAAATTATTAAAATAGACTACTAAACATTATAAAATAATTTTCTGTAGTAATTTAGGTAAAAGTTATATTTTAATTTATGAATAGATTAATCTGCCGCTCTTATTAAAATGATTGTAAACTATTGTTAAATACTAGTTAGTATAAAATCATTTTAATCAGATTTGTATTTAAATATTATTGATATTTTATTGCCAATAAGTAATCCTATAGGAAGCTCTACTTTTTCTTTTGAATGCTATTTTGTTACCTAGTCTAAAATAAAAATAATCTATCTTACTTAAATCATGTACATACTATTACCAGCCATATATTATCTATTCTTTTTATCTAGTTATTTAATTTTAGTCATTTGGCATAAAATGATTTTAACTTCAACAATATATTTTACAGCTTTAATCTACTTATTTTTTTACACTTAACCTAACATAATAAAGTAATTTGGAGGATTAATTGCATATAGAACTATATCTATGATAGATTATATCAACATAAATACATCATATTTATATCATACTTAAGAGCATTAAAATTGGGTACAATTCTTTATTGGGCCAGTTTTAATAATATTTGGAGGAATAATACCTCTACTTCTATTAATGATACTTTACAAGATTAGAAAGTATTTTCATTTTGAAAGAACTCGTAAAATATGGGGATATTTATTTAATGATTATAAAGAAAAAAGTTATTATTGGGAAATAATTAAGATATTTTAAAGAGAAGTAATAATGTTATCATTAATAATTAATGAAGAAAGAGTAATTATAAAAAGTGTAATAACTCTTCTTGTTTTAATCCTATATTTTTTTAGTTTCCTTTACTTTCAACCCTATAATCTTTAAGCCTTAAATTAATTTGAATAAGAAAGTATTCTTTTATGTGGAATCATTATTATTCTAAGTTCTCTTCATTTTTAAACATAACTCATGGAATAGTAAAATCTTGATAATCTCCTTTAGATTTTATAAATTATTTTTTCATTGTACTTTATTTACACTATAATAAAAAAAGTAGTTCATGTATATTACGTTAAATATAATGAAAGACTTGATTCAATAAGAAAAAAGATTTTATAGAAATATCCAAATATAAAATAAATATGTCCATAAATTAAAAATATTTTAATTGTAAGAAGTGAAAGAAAGAAAATTACACTTTTTAGATTTCAAATGATTAAAAAAGCGTTAATTTAGTAATCAATAAACACAAAATCAAAATTAATCCATTAAAAAAAAGTCTCTTATGCCAGTCCATTGTCACTTGATTATAGTGAATAAACATTCATTATGAAATTGCCATCTATTTAATGAATTCAAATTCTATTTTACAAAAAAGAGATAATATAAATTATATATAATTCACAAATAGATATATTTATTAGTATAATATATTAAGCTAATAATATATCATTTATTTGAATTCTTAAAAATCTACTAATAGAAATAAATAGAGGAATTGTTTCATTCAATTTTTGATTAAAATAATGATGAAGAATATTAATTTTATTTATAATTAATTAGGCTTAGAAATTGTAGCAATATATTTAAACATATGGCATCAAATCAAGGATAGTCATTTTCATCTTCTTATAAGTAATTAGTTTTTAATAGTTCTTTGAACTCTCCAAACTCTATTACTCCTGATCCATCAGTATCTACTTCTTTAATTAAACCTTCAATATCGATCGTTAATTCAAATTCATTCTTAATTATTCGAATCAACTTTTCTGCATCAACATTTCCTGTTGTGTCTTCATTACCTCCCATAGCTACAAATGCATCAATCATATCTTAATCATCATCTTATAACCCAGCATATTTAAGTTTGGCATAGAGACCCAAAAACTCTTTAAATTTGATGCGTCCACGATTTCCATCATCAATTTCACTTATTAATTTATGAACTTTATGAGGTTTCTACTTCAATCCTACCATTTCTAAGGCAATCTCCAAATCATCAGCCATAATTTCTCCTTCTCCTCTCTATTATAATATATAAAACAAACAATGTTACATCATCTAAATCATTAAACGCTCTTTAGCATTATTCAATATCTTCTTCAGATAAATTCATTATATATTATTTAATATATTTATTTTTTTTAATTCAATTCAATTTATACATTAAAATGCAGTAAAGAGAAAAATTTTGTTAGAATTATTTAGAATATTTTCAAATCATTTTTTACAATACATTTATAACTTATTAGATTATGTTGAAATAATTTATATAAAATGAACAGATATTTTTCAAATACAAAAAACACTACATTTTAAAATGAAAGATTTCTTTTAAATAAATAAAAAATTTCAGTATAAAATTTATGGATTTTAATTTCATTTAAATTTTTATCTATTTTAAGGAACATCACTATCAGACAAATCTTAATTTAAGTCTTTGAAGATATCTTTTGTAACTTAACCTCTCTAACAAATATTAATTTATTTATTACCTTATTTCCTTTACCTTCATTTATAGATACTTGTCCTTCACTCTTATGACCATATGAATCATCTAACCTAAATATACTACCTGCATAAGATGTGCCACTTCTATTTTAAGAAACTTAGGAATTATCACTTAAAGCAAATTAATTAAGATAATTTTTCATATCATTTACACCTTTTTGTCCTGCTTCTTTTGGTTATTGCAATTATTATTAGGTTTATTATTATTAGGAGAAGGTTGATGCAAATGTATATTATTATAAAACTTATGTATTTTAAAAGGGAGCTGGTCTATTTGGTTTTTATTTAGATTCTGGAATCTAATTATCTAATAATTTCTCTTGTTTTTAATGGTAATCTTAATTTTATCTTGCTTCTTCTTCTTCTGTATCTGTATATTCACTTGATTCAATTTGTTATTAAATTTTGATTAATTATCTTGCTTATTAGGCAGCATTTCCTGAAATCCCATCATTAACTTAATTTAAAGTTTAATTAAATGCAGTCAAAAGGCCTTAAAAAAATGCTTAAGCTCCCATAGCTATTTAATCTTACAAGTTAGGTTAATCTGGTTAAATTTAAATAGATTAATTTTTTAAAATTTTATCTTTATTAATCATCTCTTATGCTTAAACATTTAATTATTTTTATTAAACTAATTTATCTTTGACAATATCTCTAGATAAGAGTTCTATTAATTCAAATTCATTTTTTGGATTTTCTTATTTCATTCCTAATCTCTCTAATAATGCTCCACTTTTTTATTCCTAAGAAGTAAAATTATTAGTTTATTAAACTTCATAGATTAAATCATCATAATTAATAAATTTAGGATCATTTATTTCATCTTAATAATTATACTTAACTTCTTGATAATTATAAATATCCTTATAATCTTAAGGTTTATTTATTTATACATTATTTTCATGAATTTTTTCAGCCTCTTCAACTTATTATTTTAATGGAGATATTTATTATTAATGTTATTTTTGTCTAGTTTTATTATCATAATTATTATTGATCTCTTGATTGTCTTTCTTTTTGTAAGAAATCTAATATTTAGGTTCTTCAAATGACTAATCATTTTACATATATTCAATAACACCATATTTTTTTGATTCATCTTCAACTTACTTTGATTTCTATCTGAATTCTGCTTTCTCTATATTGAAAGGTTTTTATTTTTAATTTTTCTAACCAGATTACTATTATTATTTTGGTGGTTCTTTAAAGATAGGCTTGTAATCTTAAGGAGTTTGTTATTTTTCAAATTTTATATCTTTAGGAGGTTCTATTGGTTTAGTTGGTAGATTAACTAAATGATTAGGTTTTAGTGTCTTTTTTTACATTTCTCCTAAAGGTTGAGTAGGTTAAACTACAGGGGATTGTTAGATTTATTTTGGTTTTGGTGGAGGTGGTTTATTAGTAATACCTAATGCTGCTTTCATTTCATCAAGAATAGAACTTGGTTTATTATTAAGTGCCTCAATATCAGAATAATCAAATTAATATTCTGGAATATACATTTCATAATCTAATCCTTTATCGATAAATGAAGTATAAATAACAGATGCTTCAGAAGTTAAATCAGTAATATCCTATGAGAATTAATCATAATCAAATTATCCACCTAATTTTTAGTTGATATATTATTAAGATTTTTCATAATTAATAGAATTAATTTGTTTTTCTAATTATTAAATAGTTTCTTCTTCATATTAAGAAACTTTTTATATTTTTCTAACCATATGAGCATCATTTAATTATTTATATTTAACATGTAATTCTTATTCACTAGTTGATGCTTCATTTTATAAGGCATAAATTTAATTTTACAAATTATTAATTGTATCTTAATATAACTATAAATTAAAGTTTGTGTAAATTTTAAAGTGTCTATAAATTCTCTGGTCTTAAAAATTATAAATTATGTTAAGTTGTATCTAAGAGTTATTTCAATTAATTATTTTATGAATCATATTATTAAAAATTTATATTACTATTTTGCTATTATAATTATTATCTAATATCAGATTAAGATTACTATGTCTGTTAATATAATTATTTGATCTCTGATAATTATTGATTTATAGGTGTTAAGAGATTCATCATCATTTATTACTCTCCTTAATTATTTGAATTTTGATTATTCTACTTATTATTTGTATTATTTTATTATGTAAATTATTGCATTTGTTATTAATTACGAATTAAGATTTCTTATTACTATTTCATCAACTCTTGTTAACTGACCAACATTCCCATTGTTACTTATTCTAATTTAAATAATTTAGTAATATTACTTTAAGCAACTTATTTAAAATCAGTCTCTAAATTTTTATAAAACTAATCTATTTATTCATTTGATGGTGCATTGTAAGCAGCTTCGAACCCATCCTTTTATTATTATTATTATGGAATTTATAATTATGGCTAATTTGATTGAGATGGTCTCTTTTATTCTTTCTAAGGTTTATCCTTTGTACTAAAATATGTTATATACTATACGGAGGAGATGATTATTATGGAGGTAATCCATAAAATCTGTTTTTGGCTTCTTATTCTTTTTAGGATAATGATGATCTTTTGAATGCTATTGCCATAAATTGGTTGTTAATTAAAAAATTAATCAAATTTTATATTAAAACTCATTTTAATCCTATAAAGTCTTTATAGTTTTCTAGTTTTTATACAAATTTTTGTTATTGAATAGAAAAATGTCTTGCTTAAAGTGATAATTTAAGACTCCTTTATTTATCTTATTATAATTATTATTTGAGATATAAAACAGGATTTCTATCGAAAAAGGTTTCTTCTTCGATCTTATATTTTTCTGCTTTCCTGTTTGGTCTTTCCAAATTATATTGAGTTGAATCTATAATTTATTAACAAAGATAATGATGTAGTTTAATATTCATTCTAAAATATAATAATAATCATACTTTAATTGATTTTCTTCTTTTTACTTCTTCGTTTCTTCTGATTAAGCTCTTTTAATAATATTAATATATCTCATACGATATTTAGTAGTAAAGTTAAATATTTCTTAATTAAAATTGGCATTTGAATCCTTAAGTTATTCACATTCGATAATTATATTTTATAGTTTAGACTTAAATTTTTGTTACATAAAATAAGTAAAATCTTTAATTAATAATGGACATCGACCGACACATTTCATCACTACTTTAAGGAGGATGTCTTCCAGAAAGAGATCTCAAACTTATTTGTGAAAGAGCTAAAGAAATCTTTTTAGAAGAATCAAATGTTTAACCTGTCAGAGCTCCAGTTAATGTTTGTGGTGATATTCATGGTAAAGAAATAATTAAATGATTTTAGGTCAGTTTTATGATTTATAAGCACTGATAAAAGAAGGTGGTGATATTCCTGATCATAATTATATTTTTATAGGAGATTTTGTTGATAGAGGTTATAATAGTGTAGAAACTATGGAGTATTTATTATGTTTGAAAGGTAACAATAATAAAGAAATTGATTAATAGTAAAATATCCAGGAAACATTGCATTATTGAGAGGAAATCATGAATCAAGACAATGCACTTAAGTTTATGGATTTTATGAAGAGATTTTAAGAAAATATGGAAATAGCAGTCCATGGAGATTATTTATGGATGTTTTTGATTGTTTACCATTAGCTGCTTTAATAGAAGGATAAATATTATGTGTTCATGGAGGATTATCTCCAGATATGAGAACAGTTGATTAAATAAGAACAATTGATAGAAAAGTAATAAATTATATAATTTTTAAGGTTGAAATTCCTCATGAAGGTCCATTTTGTGATTTAATGTGGTCAGATCCAGAAGATGTAGATTATTGGGCTATTAATTCAAGAGGAGCTGGATACTTATTTGGTGCTAAAGTAACAAAAGAGTTTTGTAGATTGAATGATCTAAGTTTAATTTGTAGAGCTCATCAATTAGTAATGGAAGGATATAAATATTGGTTCCCTGTAATATATTCATTTCATTCAATTTAGGATGAAAATTTGGTTACTGTGTGGTCTGCTCCAAATTATTGTTATAGATGTGGTAATATTGCTTCCATACTTTGTTTGGATAATTCTTTGTAATCTACCTGGAAAACATTCAGAGAGGTTCCTGAAAGTGGTAAAAGTATTAATCCAAAGAATGTTCTTCCTTATTTCTTATGAAATATTGTATTTATATAAATACATAAATATTATATAAATGAATAAAGATTAGCCAGTTTTAATTGATAATCGATATCTACTTGCATTTTTACATTATTAAGGCCGCCATTCCAATTTTTACAATGCTGTAGATATATAATAGGAACAAAAATAGATCTTAATATAAATAGTATAATGATATACTTATCATAATTAGATAACAGATTAACTATGCATATGTAAATTATTTAAACGATTGGAGTAATGTAAGATATTTTTAAGATAAAGAATAGTGATTGATAACAAAGATAAATCTCCTGATCATCATAATAGAATGTCTAGATTTATACCAATACCAAGGATTTATAGAATGGGAACATTAGCAGTCTAAGATATTAATTACCATTACATTGCATGGTAAAAAAGTGGACCATCTTTGAAATTATGCTTTAAATTGATGAAATATAAATTTTCTCTTAAAACTATTGCTTTAATTGCAATAAAAATGGTAATTTTATAATAAAAATTAGTCTAAAGATTTCTAATTTATAGTAAATTCATAATTTAAACATTTTACATAGAAATCTAAAATTATCATGTATCATGACAACAAATCATTCAAATTTACTTATTACTAACTTTGAAGGTTATGTAGAATTTCTTAACAAGGATGGTAAAATATCAAATAAAACAAAATAAATTCATATAAAAACAAATAAGTTCAGTAGTATTGGATAACATCTACAACAATGTAAAATTCAATAATATAATTAGTACCTTCTCCTAGGGATGATTTAGAATCACTTGGTTATCTTTTATTATATTTATTAAGTTAAGGGAAATTACCAATTAAATGTTAATCAAAGGATTAAAACATCAGAGATAAATATTATATGGAATTTAAAAGATCATTCTTACCAGAAAAAGAATTGAAATAATTCCCAGAGACATTTTTATATTTCTTTTAAAATGTCTTTAAATTAGGGATCAAAGAAATTCCTAATTATGAAATACTTAAATAACCTTTTATTCAATATCTAGGAAGATAAGAATAAGATTATAATTTTGATTGGTTAGAAGTATTCAAACCTCTTATTGAATAAACTGCAACATCAGAAAATTCTGTTAGAGACAAAACAAATTCTATTGAATCCTTAGTGATGAAAAATTTTAAAAAAGAATCTCATAAATCCAATTCATCTACTCCAACAAGTCCAACTAGCCAATAACATTTGAAAAAACCACAAAAAGCATAAAGATTTACTTTAGCACCTATTTTAGAAAAAAATGAATCTCTAATAACAAATTTTAATAATTGTGATTCAAATGCAGCATCTCCTAGATTTAATAGTTAAATTGTGAATTTAACATTTGATAATTGTTTATTAGACTCTTCATCAGGGGAGATTAGTCCTAGTGATGAACCTACTGTTGATTAACTTCCAACTTTTGAACAGCATCAACATGATACTATGTGAATATTATTTATATATTTTATAATTACAATGATAACATTTTAATTTTTATTTTGTTTCAAATACTTTAACAGTTCATTATGGATACTAATAAAAAGGTTTCTTTTAATACTACAATGGCAACATAATCGTTATATACTACCACTAATTCAATGTAGGATGATAACAAATTAGTAAAAGATATTTAAAATAAAATTCATTAAATTTTAAAAGGAGGAAATGGAGATAATGATTATTCATACAGATTAAAATGCAAGGTTCCTCTATTATAAACTACTGATGGTTAAAAATTATGCAATAAATTAGTCAAATTTAATGAATAATACAAAATAAATGAAGATGAGAAGAATTCAATTACAATTAATAACAAAGTCTTAAAATCATATAAGTTTAATTCTGTTTTATCTAAAAGAAGATTAACAAAAAGTTAATAATAAAAAAAAACACCTTAAATTAATACGTCTAGATATTAAACAGGAGATAAATTCAATAAAATATTCAATACAGAATGGTCAGAATATTAGAATATATATGATTTACATAATCTCTTATCTCCTAATTCTTTAGATATGAGTCATGCTTATGCTGAAGTTGAATTTATTAAATCCAAAATTAAGAAACGTCACCAAGATGATAAAACCATTCCTAAAAATAAGATAATAAAAAATAATGATACCAATAACTATTATGACTCAGATTAAATTTATTGTGTTCAACCTAATAAAATATTAACTAGTAGAGTCATCTTAAAACCTAATCCAAATAGAGAATCAATAAGTTAGAAAAAACATTACTTATATAAATATTGAAATCAATTTTAATATTGTGAATAGAATTAATATAATTTATAAATAAAATATCATATTACTTTAAATTAATCTAATTCAAAATAATCTATTCTACTTCCATCTTTATTTACAGCATAAACAGATTAATTTCCATTATCATAGTTATATACCCAAAAATGAGCTTATCTATTTGATTTTTCTATTATTCCATGTTCAACTTTATGAGCAGACTATATTCCCATTGCTCCATTCCCAACATAATAAGTATTCCCAGGATAAACTTTTAGTTTATTTTCAGATTTAAGAATTTAAATTTTTTTAGTTCTTTTAAAGTTATGTTTATGATGTTCAAATACTAAAACAGCTTTATTCAACTCTTCTCCTAAAGTCCATAAAAAGTGTTCATCCTCAACTAACAGAGGAACTACTGGTACATGATAACTAACTAAATTAATTTTATTTTTCTCAATAGATTGCTATAAAAACTCTTTTTGACTCTCCGAACTAAATTTAAATTTGAATATACCTTGTCATATATCCGCTATCTATTGTAATAAAATTAATGGGTCCAATTCTATGAACAAAATATGAAGTTCTATCCTTAACCATAGGGATTTATTTATTGATCAACTATTATGGAAACATTTGTATAATATTAGGTACTTTTGTATTTAATTAATTATCGTACAACAATTAAGGATTAGTAACTCTTCCAACATCATGATTGCCTATTGAAAGTATTAATGGTATCAGTTTCCCTTTAGAATTACATAAATTTTCATATAAATACAAAAATTTGTCCCAACATGTTGTGCATTATATAAAACCGTTATCATATGCCACATCTCCTCCTATATTAATTACATCAATTTGGGGTAATGATTATATGGTATTCCAAATTTTGATAGATGTTTCAGTGTAACCTGAATCACCACCATCTATTATTATTATATTAGTAGAATTAAAATCAAAGTAATACTATTCATTAATCAATTCAGAACCATCATAAATTTGTATTTTATTTGATTTCTTATCTATCTTAATAATACTGTGATAAATATATCTATCATATAACTTGGAACTTGTAATACGTTATTTAATAGAGTTACAATAGACAGAATAATTAGATTATTCTTGAATTTAGAAATTGAAAATTATTGCATTATTATATTAAGTTAATGTTACATATGGATGAAATTTCCTAATATCTAAAAACAATCTAGTGAATTACGTACTAAAAGCAGCACCATCTATACTAAAAATGAATCCTTGATCGATATTGTGCATAGCAAAACAAACATCATATGTGAGCAAATAGAGGATTATAACTATAATTATCCTAGACAATGAATTTCTATTGTAAACAATTAGAATAATCAATGATATATATTTAAAATCTCCAAACCAAGAGAAAGTTAAAATTGCTAAATTAATAGTAATGGATACAAGGTTCTTGAATTTTTACTTATAGAAAATCAATCCAAAAATTAACAAATTGACTAAAACTATTAGTTGTAAATATTATTCAGCTGTGAAATACTTTCCTTTTAAAATAGGCATCCATTCAAACATTTATTAATAATATTTTAATATATATTAAATAATATCATTTCATTTATTATTTTTCTTAACTTTAATTATTTCATATCTTTTATAAATTTGTTTATTGTATTTTTTATTTTATTATTTTAACTCTATACTTGTTAGTTTACCAAAATAAGTATAAAAATTGTGAAAAAGAGTAAAAAGTAAAAATAGAAAATTAGCATATCTTTTATATTGCATAATTATTGTACCTCAAAATAGAACAAATATACTAATAATTCCTTCAACTTTTTTTTGGATTATTGTATTTATTTATCTTTACCTAATGTCTTCTATTTTTGTAAATAATTTTATGTTCCATATATCTACTATTTTTAGTTAATTAAATAATTTTTGATATATAAACCCATTCTTGATGAATCCTTATAATCTACCATATTTCTTATCTATATTTCATTAACTAAATCCTTTTGAGTTATTCAAACTACTTTTATGATGAATAAAAATATAATTGATTAGAAAATATGATTTACAATGATATTAAATTAACATTTTTAGATCATTATAGAAAGTTTGAAAAAAGATTGTAAAGCTATAAAGATCTTAGAAGAAATTTTCATTATAATGTAAATAGTTGATTATTTTTTCATCTTTTCTTAAGTAATTATATTTATAATTTTATATACTATAATATTGAAAGGAAGTAGAATAATTGAAAAATATTAAACATAGTTATCATAATACTACTTATTTTTTTGGTTTGAATAAGCAATATTTTTTAAGTTGACCATACATTTCTCTTGGTTAGGAATCTAAACAAAAAAACTAGTTGTCAAAATTATTTGATTTATTAAATTGAATTAAGGATTCCATTAACCTGCTTTAAACCATCCCAAATTTATTATTCTAATAAAACTATATTGTTTATTTTTAAATATTTTACTTCTTACAAATTATTCAAACCAACCCACTTGAAATTCTTTATCTCTTATTCTTGAATTTTAATAGATTAATTACTACTTTTTAACCTCATCAAAATTACAAAATATAAGTCTCCTTAATATTGATTAGCAATAGGCAGATCTCTAATTAAAAAGCAATCTATAGGTTCAACATCTAAACCTGCTTCTTCGTTAACTTCTCTTATGGCTGCTTCAATTATCAATTCTTCATCATTTACTAATCCTCCAGGTATTGTCCATTCATCTTTATATAATCCATTTTTTTCTTGAATTAATAAAATTTAATTATTATGAAGAATTAAACCACCAGCACCAAGTGAATGAGTAGTATAATTTGGTAATTGACTTTTTTCATCTTCAATAATCCATTAAGAAAATAACAAATAATTTTGTGTACAATGATGCATATAAAATCCTTATTCAATTAGTTTTTCAGCAAGCACTAATTAACTTTAATCCAATTAAATCCAAATTGCTTTCATTTATTTGGATTTACAATCATTTATTGTTTGGATTAAATTAGTAGTAAATAAGTCAAGGTTTTAAGTAAATAAATCAAGATATTATCCATTTTAGATATGAAAACATTAATAAACATCTTCATTCCCCAATAAAGTTTAAGATCTACAAAATTTTGCAGAATGGAAGTTTTTGGTGAAATTTATTGTAAGTGAACGAATAATTTTCATGATAATATATTAATTGGAATTTTTAATAAAAGTATAAAATATAGATGCTTTTAAATATATATATATTGATAATAATAAATGTATAGATATAAGATAAACTCTTGTATTTTAAATTTAAATGTAATTTTTCTTCATTATTATATTGGATTCATACCTAATGCTTTACATGCTTTTTGATAAGCTAATTCTGCTATTTCTATTTTACGATTAGTATTTCTAATCTTATATACTAATTCTTCTTCCTTTCTTTTTTGTAATACATATGTCATGGCCTATTGGAATTATAAAAATATTTACTTTAGGAATATCTTCATTGGTAGCATTATTCACTTATTCAAGTTGGATAGCAAATTTTTTCTTCTTTTCTGTTAATGATGATATTTATGTTTTAACTTTTTTTGTTTATTCTTATGTTTTAGCAATTTTTTTATTTTTATCATCAATTTCTTAAATAAGTTTATTACATTAATCTATTTCATTTTAGAGTTGATTTCTTTCTTCAATCAAAACAGAGGATATTTTACCAGTAGCAATTTTTAATCCTAATAATTTCTTATTCTTTTCATCTATTTATTTAACATATTTTTTATTTTCAATTTATAATTGATGAAAATCAATAAACTTTAAATCATCACCCATTTCTTCTTTCTTTTAAATTTAATTGCTAGTTTTAGTAATTTATTATTCTATATTAGCTTTTTTTTATTTATATTTTTCAATTTATGCATCCTAAATAAATTTAAATTTTTTTTATACTTTCTATGCTAATTTCTCTTTAAAATATTTTTCTATTCTTTCTGCTTCTATTTTACCTGTTCTTGTATTTTCACCTGCAAATAATATTTCTCTTTAAAAATCAAAAGCATCCTTTCTAATTTCTGTTATAGCTTTATCTGTTTCTTCTAAGATTGCCTATTTATTTAAATAATTTAATACTCTTAATGTTTCTAATATTTAATCTGATCTAATTCTTCCTTCTTCAATATTCTTTTTAAGAGTATCACTCTCAAATTATGCAATCTCATATTTTTCTTCATTTGTCAATTACATTGTCTAATACAATCCAAAAATTGTTTACTTTTTTATCAACCGGTTAATTTTTCTTTTTAGTTTTCTACTTTTTATCCTCTGCTTCATCTTCTCTTTGTAAGTCTTTGGAGTTTCGCATTATGTATGATTCAAATAGAAGATTCTCTCTCCTTATTTATTCCATGTCCTTATATAAACCTTCTAATTTTTATGACAATTCTTCAATGAGAATGAGTTCTTTCTCTTCCTCTGTTATTCCCTATTATTATTCAGGAATCATTTTAATTAAAATAATTATAATACAATTTAACGATGAGTAAAGACAGTCCAAATATATCTAAAGTAGCTTCAGATTTAATTCTGGCTTATAAATAATTGACTGGTTAATAAAATGATATAGTCATATCTCCAAGATATGAGAAAACTGCATTGTATTTTCCATAATCACGTAAATTCTTATATTAAATTTCATAGCCATAGAAGAATAAATAGAAGAAGAAAATTAACTTGACAGTCCAAGAAAAACATATACTGAAAATGATGATGATTATTTAAAAGAAATTAGTGAATTAAGATAAATTGTAGAGCAAAGTAAAATTATTGAATAATAAAGTGAGAATGAAATACATGAATATACCAGAAAGGTATTTAACATAACCATTAAATTCAAATAATTAAAGTAATCAAAATTCAAATACAAATCAAATCAAATAGAAAGATAAAAAACATATAGTAATTACTAAATACTAAACAGATTTCCTTAGACAATAATATGGGAAAATTTAATGAGCAGAGTGTTGTTACTTTTCTTATTAATTCTTCTTTTATATATATCATTATATTAATTATTATGAGTTCTTTATTAATAGAATCAATTGCAAGTGCAATCTCTGGAGTAATTGGAAAACTTTTATGTTATCCCTTAGATACAGTTAAAGCCTTATTTTATGTAATTTTATTATATTCATAATTAATCTCAGATTGAAAGAAAGCCAATTTAAATGAATTTAAGAGATGTTTAAAAAACCTTTAAATATGTTTACTAATTAGGTGGAATCAAACAATTTTATAAAGGAGGGTTAATTGCTATAGTAAGAATATTATTAATAAAGATAGGAAGCGGACCTGCATTTTCTTTATATTTGACTTCTTATCAATATTTCAAAATGCATATAAGCAATAAAATAGAATCAAAACTTTTATTGCATCTATGTTGTGGATTATTGGCTGAAACAGTAAGTGGTGTTTTATGGTTACCTATTGATGTTGTAAAAGAAAGATTACAAGTTTAAAAAAAATTTGGACATCATAATTACAGTGGATCAATTGATGCTGTCTTATAAATTGTCAAATAAGAGGGAGTAATAGGCTTATACAGAGGTTAAATAAATTTGTAAACAAATAGGTTTTGGAGCCACCTTAGGATTTTTTGGTCCCTATAGTGCTTTGTATTTTGCTAGTTTTGAATATTTAAAGGGTATTAATATGGTATTGAATTAAAGAGTAGACTAATAATCATGCTCTACTGTCTTCTTTAGGAGCATTCTTTTTTTCCTCTATTTTGACATAGCCTCTTTCAGTTAGTAAGATGAGGATATAAATTTAATCTCGAAAGCTATAGGAAAATAAAACTGGGGAGGGTTTGTTTAATTACAAAAATTAATTACATGGAATTTGGAGAATATTAATAGATGAAGGGATATAAGCATTGTTTAGAGGTTATGTTATGAGATGCTTGTATGCAGGTTCTTTAACCACTTTCAATATGACATTTGCAGAATTATTAAAAAATTATGCAAATAATAAGATTTGAGGAATGTTCTAAATTCTTATAAAATAAATATTTATGTTATATGCATTCATACATTTTGTATTATTATTTTAATATCCATATATCACTATGAGTAATACACTAACATTTTACTACAATCCAGTATCAATGCCTTCTAGAGCAGTGCTTACTTTGTTAACTTTGGGAAATGTTCCTCATACAGCTAAAGTTGTTGATTTACAAAAATAAGAAAACCTTTCTCCAGAATACACAGCTATTAATCCTTGCTAATCAGTACCAGCTTTGGATGATGATGGATTCAAATTATTTGAGAGTCATGCTATTCTTAGATACATTGTTAATAAATATCAGTTGCATGAATTTTATCCTAAAGTAACTCTTTATTATGATTTTAATTTTAGGATCCGTAAGAAATTGCCAAAGTAGAATGTTATTTAGATTGGCATCATACTGGTACAAAATTAGTTTCTAAATTTGTTTTTGAACATATAATCGGACCAAAAATGATGGGAAAACCTGCTCCTCCAGATTTTGAAGCAAAAGAAAAGGAAATGGAATCAATCCTTTAATTTATAGAATATGTATTTTTAGGTTAAGGCAAATTTAAATATGTTTAAAATTAACCCAAAATGACAATTGCCGATTTAAGGTATCTGAATTATTTTTATTTTAGTTTAATCTTTGATCTCTAGATGCTTTTCGGTTTCAATTATACATTTGATAAATTCCCAGGAATTAAAAATTATGTTCAACACATGTCTTAAATACCTTAAATTAAGTAGGCCAACCAAGTATTCTATGGTATGATTAAAAATGCTCCATTGAATGACTTCATTAAAGGATTGATATAATGATCTAATTTTATATCATACATTAAACAAATTTATACAAATTGTCATTTATCCCAAAAAATATTTTATATATAAATTAATTATAAAAGAGTTCTTTAAACAGAAAAGAATAAAATTTTGGATTATATTATTTAGAATTCTATTTCTAATCAAAAGTTTAAAGAATATATTTTTAGATTTTAGTACCAACTTTTGAAGCATTCATAATTTAATTTATTAAAAAACTTTATGTATGTTGTTATATTGGAGGATTTAGAATTAGAACAATTTTTTTTCTTTTAGTTAATTAAATAACAACCTTAACAAATACAAAAAAATATCTATTCATTAATTACTGATAGAAAAATTATATAATAATGTAATTCGGGGAGATAGAATATTTTATTGGATTTTAGTATAAAAACAACTTCATAATTTACACTTTGATTATTTAATATTTTCGCAGTCAGTCAATTTATAGCTAGTTAATTTGATATTAATCCTCCCTTCTTATAGATAGATAATCCATTTTCATTGAATAAATTTTTACATGATTTGTATATAAATCATAATTTCGATACACTAATATTTAAGAGATAGGTTAAATAAAGCAGAATGATGTTAAATATAATTAGAATAATTTACAAACCATTAGGTGAAGAATCTCAAAGAATTAAATTTTTGATTTTAATATAAATGAAAGCAAATATATTCTTAAACAATATAAAGAAATGAAAAAATTATTAGTTTTGATTTTAATGCATATTTTACTAATTATCTATTCAATAATTTATACTAAAAGTATTTACTCCATAACCCTATCCTGGATCTTGGGTTTGCTGTTGTTATTAATTAGCATTTGCTTATTCGTGATCCCCTCCTGTAATTTGAAATGGAAATTTTCGCAATTCAAACTATTAAGTAGTTCTAAGCTCATCATCTTCATCTTTTTCTTTTTAACTCTCTTCATTTTCACTGCTAGATTCTAAAGTAGTTATAGTGTTCTCTTTCTGGTCATTCTCCTTTTAATCTTATTTATATAATTATTTCTTTTTTATTTGATATCTTTTTCTCTTCTCAAATCCTTTAGTTTATTTTTACATTTATTTTAATAGATCCTCTAAATCATCTACTTCATCCAAATCATCAAATTAAGCTAATAATCTTTACTTTTCCTTTTCAATCACACTTGGATCAAATTAAGTTCTTCTTAAATAATACCTATTCAACAACATTTCAGTAACTAAACTATTAAATTCTTAATATCTGTATTCATATTATTCAAATTTTGTTAAGCCTTTTAGATGACTTTCTTAAAAGGAAACACCAGATGGATTTTTAGAATGTTTTCCTTTTATATTTGAAGTGACACTAGATTAGTTATTTCTATGACCTAAATGTTCTTTAACCATATCATCCTCTTCTAAAATTATTTCTTCTTTTGGAGAATCATCAGATGTATACTCCATTCCAGCATTAGATTTACGAAATTAATGATTTGATCCACGAATCTATGATTAAATAAAAAGTTATGATTATGGTTTCAAGGTAGTATTGCTTGGTACTCTCAAGTCTTTTTTAGAAACCTATAATGATCTTTAACTTTTGAAAACATTAGATGATTAGGCTTGTTAAGATTCAATTTAAGCTTTTAATAATTTTTCCTATTCACTTTTCAAATTCAACTATTCTTTAATTCCTTCTTCAAGATAATCCAACCAATCATTTTTCGGTTAAATTTTTTCAGTTTCTTAATTTAGACGATACAATATAGATTCTAATTTATTTATTTTTTCAGCATAAACCTTTTAAATCTAATCCATTTTTTCATTTGAAACAAGTTATTCATTTCTTTCTTAAATAATAATATTATTATACCTGCAGCTGCCAACATTCCACATTTTAAATCCTCTTTTTAAAACTCCAATTATTTTCTCTATTATTTTGCTTAGTACATATAAATTAATTATTATTGTAATTCCTTTTGAATTGCTAAAATTTATGGTGTAATATTAGGTGGCTCTTAATGAATCTCCATATGTCTATCCAAGAGAATAGTATTGTTAAATTCAAGATTACAATACAAGCATCCAAAAACTTTTGATGGTTTTAATTTTAGTTGTTTTTTTAATTCTTCCTTGTATATTTTACATTTTTAATAATGTCTTTTGCTTTTTAATAATTTTTCCTCTTTATCCTTAATTTCTTAATCAACTTTCTCAATATCAGAATCTAATTAAGATGATGTTTCTTTAATTTAAAAATTGCAGTACTCATTATAAAAAATAATCATTTACAACAGGTTAACCAACTTTAGATAATTTTTGCGATTACTTTCTGTTAATTAGATTTAATAGATATTATTCATTTGAAATTAAAGTTCATCAAAAGTGACTCTTTTTACATCAAAAGATTATATATATTCCCATTATATATTTATCATTATATGATAATTTAATTATTTTAAACTAGAAAACCGTCAGCATTCTATAATAAATGATTATCTGATCATTAAATAAAATTCAATTATAAATCTTCCTTTTAATCTTGGTAATCAATATGATCATATAAAGTTTGATAAATTATTCTTGAAGAAAACTAAAATAACAATAAATTAAAGTTTATATGTTAAAATGAATGGATTAAATTATAATTCATTTTTAGGTAGTTTCTTATAGTGAGTTGAATGATGAATTGTATATATAAGAAATAATAATTGATTTAAGTTTATACCTGACTTAAATTACTAAAATTTTAACCAAATAATTATCTAATTAAAAAGAATATTTTTTTTGATTTTAATATAAATTATTTCTAATACAAATAAAATGAAAATTTATATTGTATGAAATTTCGTTGAATACTAGAAATAATTCAATTTTAGAATATTATCCTAGATTTTAATATATCTCAAGTAAATTAATATATAATTATAGAATAATTAAAGATTATATAATAAACAACATTTTAATTAAATTCTGCATATAAATCCATTTTAGAATATAAGAAATTCGAATACCTATTTAAGTTGAAATAATTGTCAGGTGATTTATTAAATAAATGTCAATTTAATTATATTTCAATACATTATCCCAACCATCAAGAGCAGTCCATGCATTATTGGTAATTGGTAATATTCCACATGATTTGCACATCATCGATTTTATGAAATAAGAACAACATACTCCAGAATACAAAAAGATTTCCCCAACTGGTAATGTACCTGCAATCGTTGATGGAGATATAATCTTATATGAATCACATACAATATTAAAATATTTAGCAAAGAAATTCAAGCTTGAAAAATTATACCCATCTGGAATTGTTGAATAGGCAAGACTAGATTAATATCTTGATTGGCATCATACAGGAACAAGATAAATTACACTAACAGCTAGAGATTTTGTATTCTACCCTAAATTCCTTGGAAAGCCAGCTCCAGAAAATAAAGATGAAAGATTCAAAGAATTAGAATGGTATCTAAAAACCTTTGAAGAAATATTCTTGGGAAATGGAAAACATTAATATATCTTGGGATTTACAGAACCAACTATAGCTGATTTAAGGTATATATATATATATAAATTCTTTAGTGCTATTTGTGAATTGGCAACATTATTCATAATGAATATTGATCTAGCTCCTCATCCACATCTTCATCAATATATTAAGCATATGTTTTCAATTCCTGAAGTAAAATAGATTCATCAACACACTTTTGAATTTACTTAAAAATTCGCAGAAAACTTAAGATAAGAGTATGTCGATCTTATGAAATGAATTTACATATACAAAAAAATTACATAATCAATTTCTTCATTAGATCTCACACGTTTATAGAAAAAGTATTACTTATAGTCATTTTATTTCAATTTCTTATATCCTTTGTTCCAATAAATATTGAATCTATAACTTAACTCTATGAATTGACCTGATTTATAATTCTTTAATAATAATTATTCTGATTATTTTATATGTTAAGGATATTTAAATCATCATTTTGCATCCTATTTTTTACGTTGTCTTCTTTATTCAACCTACTTCTTTCTATCCTCTTCTAAAAGATCTTTTCTTCCAGCATGCCAATTTGGACCCTTTCTCTTTTACTATGGTCCTTAAGTAGTTGCTGCTGACCCAAATCTATTTAATGTTATCCATAATTATTTTACCTTCTATTAAAGCAAATTCTTTTATAGGCTCTACCTTTTGGAATCTTATGTCTTCTGACTTACTTTTCAATTTTTGGAGTCTACTTTCTAACTTTTCCTGCCTTTGCTAATGTTCCGTGTAGTTTACCCATTCAAGAGATAAATTAATAATTTAATTATATGTAATTCTTTATTAAAATTTAGAAAAAATTAATACTTAGATAGCATTATCATTTATATATTAATAAACCCAATTTTGTTAGTATTTGAATCTGATCGTCATTAGTAATTTAATTACCTTACATATATATTTGTTATAAAGAATTATACTTCTGATCTTCATAAATTTCAATTAAATATCTCAAAGATTCATTAGTTAGTTGATTATTTTTTAATCTTAAAGTTTTAATGGTTTTATTAGTCCATAATGCATCAATGAGATACTTAAAACCTAAATCTGTAATTTAATTTCTAGATAATACTATCACTCTTATATTTGATATAGTTGTTGATAATGTTTCTGAAAATATTTTGATTTCATTATCTGTTAAGCTTCTAGATTTTAAGTTAATGATATCAAGATTTTCTGATCTATTCATTTATTTAATAATTTGTTTTAATTCATTAATTTTTTCTTATGACAATGCTGGACGAATGTAAATTTATTTCAATTCTTCAAATATTTTTTTTGATGGTGATCTTTATCTATTTGTATCAACAGAATCTTTATTAGAGAAAGTTAGAAATTATTCTTTTAATTGTGGATTGTTAAATTGAATATCACTGTATAATTCTTCTCTCAAAATACCATATCTTGGAATAAGCACATCCATTTAAAATTAGAAGTCAACTTGTAATACACAAAAAGGAGATTATTCATATTTCATATCTATCTGACTGAATAACTCCATTTTTCTAATTTCTAATCTTGTTATTAGATCATTAAATTTATTTTCAATTTTCTAAATTAATTCATCTCTTTGTTTTTAACAATCAGAGATAGTATTTTATAATGTGATAGGTGTCAATTATGAATCTTAAAATTTATTTTTAGAAATTGTAGAATCTGAAAATGAATTATCATTGCATAGACTTAGCTATGGTGTTTCAAAAAGATCATTCAATTTTGGTTTTTATTTTAATTAGATCAATTTAAATAAAGTTGTATTGATTGGAAAACCGTCTATTGTATATTCATAAAGTGTTCTGGAATGGTAAAAATGAACATTACTCATCTGCAGGACATCTAAAATGTCCTTCTTATTATTTTATGCATTTTTCACAAACAGTATGTCCACAATCATTTAACAGTCTTGGTAAATGGATGACTTAATCAAATTCTATAGAGCACAATCTACAATTAAGAAATTGATCATTCATTTTTTGCAATTAATTTGATTATTATTATTATTATTATTATTATTATAATTTCTAATATAAAATAATTAAGGGACTTTTGTATATATATTTATAGTAATTAGAAATTATAGGTTTTTTATTATTCCTTAGATGTTGTAAAAAGATATATAATTCATTTTTATACAAAAGAAGATTTATGTTAAATAAATATAACAGTAAAAATAAATTAAAATAAATATTCAAAATTAAAAAGAAATGAATGATGAAAGAATTTAGTTTTTAGAATGGAAAAATGAAAAAGCTATATTGCAATAGAAAATTTAAATTTAGGAGATGTATATATAAGAAGCAAAAGAAAGAGAAGAAAACTTAAGAAAGATGAATGAAATCTTTATAAATACATTGAATTAACAATAAAATGGAAATTTTGTTCAAAAATTTTAAAAGACTTATGATTAGAATGAAATAGAAAAATAATCAGATATTATAAATGCCTTATAAATAGAAATAAAATTGTTAGAAACTAAATTAGTTGAAAAAGAAAATCAAATAAAATAAAATTAAAATAGTAATGAGAAAGAGATTGAAAAACTACAAAAAAGGATTGTAGAATTAGAATATATATCTTGCAATAAAGAAAACATTAATTATTAAAATATAATTGAATATTAGGTACATTAATAATAAGATAATGATAAATCTATACAACACTAAAAAAGAAATTAGAGTCCATCTTATCCTACAACAAGGATTAGAGTGAATCAATAATAATAATAACAAATTTCAAATAATAAATTTGATGAATCTACTTATACAAATCAAGATTCAAATGACATTACAAGTTTCTTAAATAAAATCAACCCTAACCTATAAAGGTAAATGAAAGATATCCAAAGTAAATTATATAATACAAAAAAGAAATTGACAACAACAACAGAACAAGAAAGTTCTTTTATACGTTAATCAATTTAAAAAATAAAAAATGTATATTATACAATTTATGTTTAGAGATCTCGGAATCATTCAATTTCAATAAATGAAAATACATACTGTGAATAAAGATCAACATGGGAGGATTAAGTTGAATATAGAACAAATTAAACAAATTAAACAAATCAAACTAATCAATCTTTAATATGTAATGGGTTCAGATTTTCTTGAATAAACTTATAATTAATATATATATAGATATTAAACTTTTTCATTTTGAATAGGTCTTATTTCAGATTATTAATTTGTAAGGAAGATTTCAATAATTCAGACTTTGTTTTATTGTAATATTATTAATTATAATTCTTAATTAATGTTATAGACAGATACAAAGTCATCCCTTTATGCATCGAAATTAATCTAATAAACTAATTATTCAGCTTTATCATCATTACCTAAAACATATATTAGATAAGTATAAGCTGAAGGTAAGATAGATATTGATAATTGTTTAGGGGAAATATTTATGGCAGCACCTGAAAAATGTGCAAAAATATGGAAAGAGTTTAGAAGAAACGATTTTACATAAGTTCAAATACCATATAAGACAGCTATTTAAGTTTTTGATGCTTGTAAAGAAGACTTTTAAATGATGTTAAAGATATCTAGTGGAAAAGATTTCTTTGATGTATTTGATTAAGATAATGATGGGTAATTAGTTCATGTTTTATTTTAGATATCTAAATGAAGATGAGTAAATTTTAGTGTTTAGTATCATAAAAGAAAAAATGCAATAAGTTGCAAATCTATTATTATAAATATAATAATATGTTCCCTTCAAATAATTGATGAAAGCCATAAGAACATTAGAACAAAATATTTGTGAATATTAAAACATTTTAAGATAAAAGATCTATAAATCTGAAGTTTCAACCTACAAAGAAATAGGTCTAGAAAAATTAGATGATTTTTATGAAAAATACTATAATTATTTCTAGTAATTTGAGAATCAGAAAAGAACACGAATGTATAGAATACAATAATTATATTGTTTAGAGAAACACAGATATAGAAATAATAAGAGGAAATGGGGTAATTGGAAGATAAATTGTCTAAAAACACTGAATTTTTGAAAGTAAAGCCTAAAAGAAAATTAAAAGATTTATAAACATAAGAAAAATTAGTATCTTTAGATGAAAGAGTAGAAGAAGCAATGGATTTTCGTAGAGAATTAAAAAATATGGAAAAAAAAGAATAAGAAAGAGTGGCTTCTGAATAAGAAAAACGTATGTAAAGTTAAAAGGATGAATTATAACGTAAACATTAAAAATAAATGGAATAACTAAAAGCTAAATTAATAGAATAAGAACATAAATTAATCATATAACTTAAAAAGGAATACAATGTTCTATTAAAGTAAATAGGTTTACATAGTAATGAAATAGATAGAATATAATCATCTGCAACTCAAAATGCAATTAGATAAGGAGAAAAAGAAGGAGAACTTAAAAGAATGAAAGAAAGAGCTAGAATATAAAACTTTATAATTGGAGATACTAAAAGAACTATGACACCTAAAAATTTATAATAAAATACATCAACTTATGAAGATACCGTTAGTTCATCTCCAAGAACTCCAGCAATAGTTACTAAAACTGATAGAGCTGCTCATGAAATTAAACTATTGATCCATAAATAAAATTACACTTAATTTTACATTAAAAAAAAATATGGAGCTGTATTAATGTTTAGATGACATTAATTAGGATTTACCAGTCAACTATAAACCCGAGCCATATAAAGTATAAGGTGACAATCATGAAAGAATAGAAAAGATTTTATCAGTAAAAAAAAAGAATCCCCATGATATATTACCCTCATTAACTGATTTGTATGATTAAAATCTCCAAGAATAAGTAATAAAATAGATATTTTTTTAGGATAAAGGCAGCACTTAAAAATCAGAACAAGAATTAACATAAGAAAGATTAAAAAAGAAATTGTTTATTTTAGAAAAACTAGAAGAATCAACTCATTGAATTTAATTTATAAATAAATCATATTGCTTTTAATAACCATTCTTCTAATTCTGTTGAAAGTTCATTCAATTATGGGAATATTATTCTCATTTCATTAAATATTTGTTTAATTCCATCAAAATCATATTTCTTGTTAAGAATAACTTAATTCAATTAAGTTATATAATCTGGATAAAGACAATCAGTAAAAACTCTACCATTTTATATAATGCTAGATTCTACTTAAAGATAAACATCAAACATTCCAAATTTAAGTTTCTCTTCTAAATTAACTGTGAATTAAGGAGTATATTGATATAACCATTCCCAAGATGATAATCTTTCTGATTCTTTCTTCACTTCTTCAATATTCAATAATTAATCAGAATTGAATTCCTTAAATTCAACATCATGATATTTCTTTATAAACTCTTTAATTAATTCATCTTCATATTATTTTACAGTAATTGTGTTTTTTATTTCTTTAAGATTAGCAACTCTAGATTTAACAGAATCAATGCCTTTACTTTCTAATTTCTTCTTTGAAGGTGTTAAATATTATGCTAAGGCATTTTAATCAACATCAATTAACATAGTACCATGATGTAATGCAATCTTATTTGGATTAATCTTTGTTCCTAAAGATAGTTAATATGCAGATCCTGAAATCTTCTTTTCTCCTACTACTATATCATTTCTTCCTGAAGCCTATGCTTAAATATCTAAATTTAGCAAAGCATTTATTATTATATCATTATTAATGGTTTTAGGATCCTAAGTGGTAAAAGCATTTAAAAATGTAAAACAATGATTTCCTAAATCTTAATATACAGCTCCACCTCCACTTGATCTTCTTTATAACCAAACAGAGTTTTTTTACATTAATTATAAATTACATTCTTTCCAAGGATTCTAATGTCTGCCAATCACAATTGTTTTATCATTTTACCATAAATATAGGATAGGAGACTATATAAAGGAATTTGAGAATAAGTATGATTCTAAACCTAAATTAAGATGAATTTTGTGGCAATTTGATTTTATTATGGTTGGTTTAATAATTTACATAAATAATTTTAATTATATAATTTATGCTTGTCAATATATATATGAATTTCAATATTCTTGTCCTGCTATTAGGATTCTAACATGTCTATCAAATTGATCATCTAGAAATAACACAGTTGATGGTATTAATAAAATAAATCTTCTAGCTAAATTCAATTCAATCTTTAAATTTTGCATCAAAATAAATAAAAAATAAGACATCAATAATAATGAATAAACCATAAAGATTATTGAGATTGTGTTACATATAATTATTTATTCTTATGTGACATTGACCATTCCTAATTTAAATTATTTACTCATTAACTAAAATGCCCTTAGTACTATAAGACTACCCTCATTCTCATATTTACCAAATTCTACTCTTTTTGTAAAATTATTAATCGACATCTGATTAGAAATAGAATTTGATATAAATTTTAATGTAGGAAACAATCCTAATAGCAATGTACCTTACAATGACTTTTCACAATATTATTTTAAGAAACCCAAATTTTGATCTCCTAATACTATGCAAATATTTTTTTCTTATAAAGATTCAAAGAAATTAAAGAAATCCTCAGAAGTTTAATATTAACTGGAATCAAAAGTGTAAGAAAATCGTAAGAATTTAGCAATTGTTTCTAACCCAGTATTGATTGTATAATAAAACTTTTCTGTATCAAAAGGTCTCAAGTAAGGATAATTTGCAAATGCCAATCCAAAATCTCTATTTCTATAAAGTGTTCCAGCATATAAAGACATATCTTAAATTAATTTATAAGCATCTGCTGTAGCTGAATATTTATTTAAATATTCTCCTATTTGAATATTAGATACTAAGCTCAACCCAAAAAACACCATCCAACCAATAATAACAAATATAAATTTGATGCCAAAAGATATCTTTTTGAACTATTATTAAATTTTAATATCTTTAATTTTTTATTAATCATGTTCCTATCTTTATTTGAATATATCCTCTTCTTTTTATTCTATGTTAAATTAGTAATTAAATAACAAATCACTATTTTTATTTAACACTTTTAAAATATACTTTAATCTTTCCAATTCCAATTCCATTCTATAAGATGAACAATATTTAAAAAGACTTACAAATTGATCAAATTTTGAATTGAATATCCTATAATAAAATAAACTAGCAAATAATGGACAAATATTCACCATTAGATAAATAATCCAAATCATATTCCATTTATTACTTATATCTATACTTCGACTCTTAGAATATTCATAAACTTCCATAGTCAAATCTTCTAACCAGAAATGAAAATTATAAATATTTGCAAATTGATATACCTAATAAGTTTGATTAGCTGTACTTAATCTAGCCTCAAATCTCAATTTGAAATCATAATAATATGACAATGTAGCCATGAGTGCTTCTCTAATATTTTGAGTTATTGGATATGTTTCAGACCCGTTATGCAACATATAATATACAGTTATATTCTTATCCTTTAAAAATGGAGTCAAGTATTCATTGCCTAACCAATAAATAAAACCATCTTTGAATTCATAATATCCAATACCAACATTCTCGAACAAGGGATCAGTAAGTTCTTTAAATTCTGCTTAAGTGATTTTACCTGCAGTTAAAAATGAATTATATGTAATAATAGGTTGTCTTATTTACAAATACAAATCATGAGGATTCATTATACCTGCATGTAATTATATCATATCTATTTCACCTATAAATCTATTCAAATCTACTTAAGCACTAGCTAATATAATAATAAAATAAGTTAATGCAATTATGTAAGTGAGTTCTTAAAACATTATAAACAATTTCAAAGTTGTTGGAATAATTGGTTCAATTAATTGAAAAATGGTTTCATATTTTTTATAAAAGATTGATTTCTTTATTCCCTTATATGCATTATTAGATGAAGATTATTCTTTTTCTCCTTCCATATCTTTATTTTATCTGGTCGTAGCCTTTTATTTTGCAATTCTGCTTTTAAATTCTTCTTCTAATTCTTCCAATTTGATATTTCTTGATTAGTAAACAGAAAATGATTTATCATTATCATTGTTCTTATGAAAGTAGTCTTATTGCATGCTATTATGTTGTAATTGTAATGGTATTTAAGATTGATCTAACCAAGGAGCATTACTAAAATTAGGACTTAGAATATTTTATTAAAATGAAATATCTTATTTCTATTATTATTATTCAGCTTTTTGTTTCTCTTCCAATTCCTATGCAATTTTTTGAATTATTTCTTTCTCCTCTAAATTTTCATCATAACAAATTTTGAATTTATTCTATTGCTTTGAAATTTTAGGAGATTATGCTATTGCTTCAATTTCTGACAATTCTGATAATTAAAAAAACTCTTCTAATCCTTCTTATTTTCTATTTCTACTTGAAACTTATGATCGTTTAGAATTGATTAATTGTTTAACATCTTTTATTTCTATAGTGAAATAATTATAACCAAATAAATCATAGTATTATATGAATATTTCAGCTTCAAAAATGTAAGTTAGTTCTAAATTAGACCAATGAGTTGAAGTTAATGATTATAATCGAGTTTAATTTCTTATTTTTTCTCCATAACTTTCCAATAAATATGCTTCCTTTAAGAATCTTATTTCAGTAATTGTATTTTATTATTTAGTTTCAATTAACTTTTTAAAATTTGGAATCAAATAGTCAATTTATAATTGTGTTGATTCCTATTTATTAAATTAATTATAATAATCTTCATTTAATCCTAATTTTTCAAAAAAACTCTCTGTTATTCCTCCTACTTTTTAATTAATATCAACTAACAAAAATGCAGATTAATTTATGCTTTCTGAAAAAAAGGCAGAAAATTTATAATGATTTATGTGATCAAAATGAATATCAAATAGAAGTTAACATGGTTTTATTAATAAGTTATTTAATTTAAAAAAGGTTTAACTAGAATTAAGGTAAAATCTTGATTTGCTTGTTTATGTAAATCTTTATACTAATAAACTATGTTCATTTTTTATAGCTAAAGGAAGAAGATAATCAACATTAGTAAATTGTTTTGCTTCCTCTGCCTATATTTAAAAAAATTTCAATGAATTTTCAGATTTACTTGTAATTAATAAATTTTAATTATATTCCAATTAAATATTTAAATAAACAACTTTCTTTGAAAAAAATGCTGTTTTTATATTAACATCCATATTTATTAATTATTCTTCAGGCATTGAAGTTAAATTTTTATATTTATAGGCTTCAATATAATTATTCAAGATCTCTCCTTGATAAAATACTAAGATTGATTATATTTTTAAACTTGGAAATTATTAATATCTTATAAATAACTTATTCTCGAGACTTTATTATATTTTACTAAGTCTTATTGCTCTATTATATAATTAATCTGCATCAATAGCTTTTTTGGTTGTAAATTATTAAGTAAATGATACTTTTTCATTAATTAATTATATCATTGTATTTTTTAATCCCTAATTCCTTTTCTCATTCTTTAGAAATAATTCAACTCCCTTCTTCATGTCATTTAACTAGGTTTTAGTAGTATTATTCTCATAAAATTTGAATTACAAACTCTCTTTTATCTAACTCTTTAAATACAATGCTCTTGCAGTATTCATTGATGACAATTAATAGTTACCAACTAATAATAATTTACTCTTCTTAAACTAAGCTTTTTTAGCTATATCATTAATTTCATCTGTATTAGATCTTAAAGATTTACTAGACACTGATTGATGAGCTGTATATTTTTAAGAACTATCTATAACACTACTTGGAGCATCAACATCTCCTAAGAAGCCTTTATATTTAGTTTAACTTAATTATTTATTAATTAATGAATTTATCTAAATTAATGCTAAATTTGAAAAACCAAAAGTATACAATAAGGATACATAATGCAAGTCAAATCCTTTAATTTTTGATATGCTTTTTACATATTATTTTAGTTTTTTTTAAATAAAAACATCTAAATTTTATGATGTTAAAATATTTAAATATGATGATTTAGATTATGTATCATTTGAATGTTATTCAAATACTTTGCTCATTTAATGTAATATGATAGAATTATTTATTCTCTTTTCACATTTTGTTAAATCATCTGTGATTAATCTTGATAAATAATACTTGATTATCTTATGTTACTTAATTTATAAAATATTGTTTTGTAGACTCTCTTCTCTTTGATTATATAATATTAACAATAATTTGCTTAAGGATATAAAAATCATTATTATTCCAGTATTTGTAAATTTGTAAATCAAATCTTATTTTAGATTCTAAATTAAACTATATATTGATGCTACACATCCAAATGATGAAGTTACCAAACTAATTTTGGTTCTAATAATATCTGTGTATTCATATTATGATACCTATACTATGTTTATAAATGACATCGTAAGGACTAAGACACTTTATAAAGTTTATCCACTAATTTCACTTTTAATGATTGAATAAACAAAAATTTACAATATCTACAGGATTATTTATAGATAATCCAGAAAAGTTTAATTAAATTTTTAGAATCTATTTACTTATAAATCTAATGTCTCTCTGTTAAGCAATAAGTTGATCATAAGAATAATAAATGTTAAAATGAGAGAAAAGGTGGCGAAAATTACATGCAAAACAGATTAATTTTAATTGATTGCTATAATTAATGATTGGGTACACAATATTATAAATGGTACATTTAAATAGGTTATAAATGTTTGAAAAAATATTGAGCTAATCTTTAGGTACTAATTAATTATTGTAAGTTTTAGTATTCTTTCTCTCTTTTATTGATAAATTAATATGAGTAAGGGTATAAAAAACAACAAAATTTGAATAATAAGTGGAATTAAATAATACAGCAATGATGAATTAAATTGAAAATTAATCAACTCATCAATCCTGCTTAAGTATATGATAAATGACTCATAATTAATTTTATTTTAAAAAAAAGTTAATTTCTAGGATTCAAAAATAGGAACCCATAAAAATGTAATGCCTTGTAAATCTCCTAAAATGCTAATGAAATAAAACATTATCTTTTAAAGACTTACAAAATAGTATAAATGAAGTAATCTTTCCAATATAAACACCTTCAAATTGATTTAGCCTTTCCTATTTAGTTGTGTAATCATATTTTGTAATTATTTTTAATATAATTCATATCAAATATAAAATTTGAAAAAAACAAAATACAATTTATCATGCTATGTTATGAATAAACATAAATTGTAATAGTTAATATAATTACATCTAACAAAATTAGATATAAAAACTATATAATAAATAAAGTATTAATTGTCTATTAATAAATTAAAAGGCTTTAGAAATACTATATTAAATTGAAATAATGAAATGTTGTAAAATTAATTCAAATATAAAATGAATATAATAATAAAATAATTCAGAAATCATCATCACGATTTTGTTTTAAATAATCTGCTACAAATTTAATTGGATTTTGAGGTCTAATATTGTAATTGATTTCTTACTTTTATTTTGATACAAGCAATAAGGCTTTTTGTAAAAGTTAAAATAGTTTTGGATCATATGAAAACATGGTTGATTAACTCTCTTAACTTTATTGACTTTGATCAACTTAATTCATTATAAATTATATAATATGATTAAATGATGGAATTATAACTAATCGATTATGTCATAATTAATTTTATGAAAAAGAGCTATCAATTTAGAGCTCTATTTTATAAGAATGCCTCAATACAATCACGATAAATAGGAACTAATATATGTTAGATTTTGACACCATTAATCTGTTTAGTGCTTCTCTATATCATATAAGAAATCATTTTTGATAAATTTGCAGGATGGACATTTTAATTGGATTTTCCATATATATTGAATATTCCATTTATATATTCTCAAATACCAATGTTTAGCAATGTTTCGTGTCTTTAATGGTAATATAGTGTTCAAATTAGGTATTTTTACGATGTTTCGAAATTAAGTCTAAGGGAATAAAACTTTATTGGTTAGAATAATGGTTAATCTGGAAAAAACATGTAAAATTAAATAATAAATGATGTTATTAGGTCATCTGGACTTTTGTAAAATATTCTTTAAAGGCCAGGATGTAAATCAAATAATGAAAGTGAATTAAGAAATATCCCATTTTTAGAATAACCAGAAATATCTATAAATTAAGATATATATTAAAGGATATAATATCTCAATACCTAACCATTTTATAGGGGAAGAGATCTTGATGATATTTGG
Organism: Paramecium biaurelia; assembly: GCA_000733385.1. Classification (NCBI taxonomy): domain Eukaryota; phylum Ciliophora; class Oligohymenophorea; order Peniculida; family Parameciidae; genus Paramecium; species Paramecium biaurelia. The sequence goes on from JPFL01000007.1 coordinate 590,714, forward strand.
ATGATACCAGATGGAGCATTTACATTTCATAATGCCACAGAAGAATATTTAAACGTTACAATATAAGTAAATGATTTACGTGTTCCAGAATATCATAGAGCTAATGGAATCACAAAGGTATTTTTTAAAGTAGCTGAAAATAAAACTAATAATTTAATGTTAGTAGCAGAAGCTTAGGTTGGATTAATAGATTTGATTACAAGAGCCTACTTACATAAACTGAATCCAAATATTTGGTTGATATCAGGAATTTAATATATGCCATTAATAGGAGAAGATAGGAACTTAGTACAAAAAGCGATCAATTTAATGGGGGCACTATTATTCCCTCTTTCTTTATCGCTATTATTACCAGTGTTTCTTTATGCAATAGTTTTAGATAAGGAAGAAAGATTATTATAGATGATGAAGATGAATGGGATGAGAATGATTGATTATTGGATAGTATAATATTTGTTTAGTTCGATCCTTACATTTATCACTTACATATTGTTTTATTTTGTTGCCTTGTATGGAATTGAAATATAAGTGTTTAAATATACAGATTCTAATTTGATTGTACTATTTCTTAATATTTTTAGTTACTAATATTAATTGGTTGGGGATTAACATAAATTTCATTATCATTTTTCTTTTAAGTATTCTTAAATAAATCAAGAACTGCGACTATCATAGGATATTTAATATCTGTTTGGGGTACTATAATGGCATCAACAATAAATTTGGCCATCTATCCTGATCCATTAGAATTACCTTGGTATCTCTAAATAGTACCATAGGTAGCATTTGGTCGACTATTCTATATATTATCATTTGGTATATGATTTATTTTAACAATTAGCATGTGTATCTTAACATGGATGTTATACATCATTAGAATTAATTAGCCCAGAGATATAAGGATGTTTATTATCATTATATTGTAATACAGTTTTCTTTGCTATAATGGGAATCTATCTTCATGAAATCATCCCTTAAGAGTATGGAGTTGCATCCGAACCATGGATTTGCAAATTCTTTAAAAAAACTGAGTACTTGGAATTTTATGAAGAAGATCAATTAGGACTAAATGTTAATTAAATGGAAGAAGATTCAGATGTAATGGAAGAAAGAGAAAAGGTTTACAAATTAAAAAATCTTGAAGAATATCCTTTAGTTTGTAGAGACATAAGGAAAATGTATGAAAATACAGTTGCTGTTAAGAGTTTTAGTTTATGTGTTGAAAAAGGGGAGATATTTGGTTTGTTGGGTCCAAATGGAGCTGGAAAGACATCTATTATTTCAACTATTACAGGATTATATGGATGTTCTGATGGGATAGCATATGTAGGTGGATACTCAATTAAATAACAGATGAAAGATGTATAGATGAGAATTGGAGTTTGCCCTTAATTTGATTTGCTCTGGCCTGAATTAACAGTGGAAGAGCATTTACTGTTTTATGCAAGATTGAAAGGAGTTCATAGAGAAATGGAGAGAGTAAGAGTTTAATAGAGTATGGCTGAAGTTAAATTAGAACCTTATTTTAATTATTAAACATAATAACTTTCAGGTGGAATGAAAAGACGATTATCTATTGCTATTGCATTAGTTGGAGAACCTTTGATTGTATTTTTAGATGAGCCATCTACAGGTTTGGATCCTGATAATAGAAGATAATTGTGGGAGATCATTTAATAGTGTAGAGAAAGAAGAGCTATGGTATTAACTACTCATTCTATGGAGGAAGCAGATGTTTTATGCAATAGAATCGGTATGATAAACAAATCTATAGATAGGTATAATGAGCTAAGGTGTTCTTAAGTGTCTTGGAACTCCTTAAAGATTGAAGAATATCTATGGTGGTGGATATCATTTATCTATTTAAATTCATAGAGATAAATATTTATAGTCTATCCTTAATAATTAACAGTATTTTCATTATTTTATTAGATCACAATTCTATATCAATAAAGTTAAAGATTTTATTAGGGATATTCTACCATAATCTGTTATGCTATCAGAATTTAATGGCAATTTGATTTATTAAATGTCAGAAAAGAGTTGTAAAGTTTCTGATATATTTTGGCAAATTGAAAAATAAAAAGAATATTTATAAATTTCTGGTAATTAATTTTTATTGATATTTTTAGATTGGGGAATAAGCCAAACTAATTTAGAAGATGTGTTTATGAAAATAGTAGGTTAATTTTGATTATATTTAAATTTATTTTAAAATATCATTCCAGTAATTTTTATTTTATATTTTTCAGATTTTCATATGCTTTTTGAAGATATTGATCATTTTTATCTAATTTCTTTTCGAATATTCTAATAGCCTCTTAAACCTTTTCCAAAGCTTTTTAATATTATTTTAATTCTGACAGAACAGTTCCAATATTATTGATAGTCTAAGCCACAATCTGAGAATCTTATCCATACACTTGTTTCTATCCATCTAAGACTTCCTCAAAAATTTTCAAAGACTCTTCAAACTAACTTTTTTAAAATAATGCAGAGGCTAATTGAATTGCTGTATGCTGTGTTGATTTATGGAATATTTTTAATTCTTATGCTTTGTATTTATAGGCATCTCTAAAACACTAAATGCACTGATCTAAATTTTATAATGATCTATAACATTCAGCCATACTATGCATTGTATTACTCTTTTACAAAGCAGCATCTCCAGCATTTGGATCACTAAACACTCCTGGTTCATTATACATTTATATTGCTTATTTGAAATAATCAATTGCTTCTTCATAGTTTTGTTTATTTTACAAAGTCATACCTATATTATTTATAGTACTAGCTAAACTCTTTGAAGGTTGCACTTGAAGTTCAGCTTTTTTTATAGTTAAGGCTTTATTGAACATTTCCAAAGCCTTATCATATTATTTATCAGTTCTATATGCTTCACCTAAATTATTTAAACGATTTCCAACACTTATATTACCTTTCCCATAAATACTTTCATAAACTTCTATAGTTTTTTAAAAATTTTAGATAGCTTTCTTTACTTCTCCTTTTTAATAGTTTATCATCCCTACATTATTTAATAAGTGTCCTAATAACTATTTTGATTGTTATTCCAATTTTTCTTATTCATTCTATTATTCTAAAATGGTAATTGCTGAATCCCAATATGAAGTAGCTTTATTATTTTATTTTTTATCATAATAAATTTATCCAACAGTATTATACATGTAAATTAATTCATTTTGGAATTATTATTATTATTATTGACTTTATATGTATTTAATAGACTTTTCCCATACAATTAGAGCATCATCATATTACTTTAAAGAATGATAGGCATTTCCTAATTGAATCTAGAATTTTAGTAAATTTTTACATTTAACTAGATTGTTGTATCTTTTTCTTCATAATAATTATTTAATTCTTGTGCCTTCTAATACAAAACTAATGCCTCCTTAAAATTTTATCGGTTTGCTTCCTATTGTCCATTTTCTATAAGTTATTTAATTTTTTCTTTTAGAAATTATGAAAATTAAGATGTAAATTGTTTTCTAATTTTCTCATCCACTTTACATAGTAATTCAATGGCTTTATCTTAAGCCTCAGGTTGTTTAGCATTTGCAAGTTCAATCTAAAATTAATTACAAATTTCTACATATAACTATATCAAGATAGTTTGATTCTTGACACCTTTCTAATTATAGATTTATAGTAATTCTTAAACTTCACTCAAGCGAGTTTAAGGATCCTGACTTAATTATTTAATTTTTTATTAAATCATGGTCACTATATCTACAGTTACTTATGGTATTAATTCTTGCCTTTAACATTTCTTAACTAACAATGTAACAATCTATTTTGCTTTCAATTAAACTTTGATCCATTCAACACATAATTAAATTTCATCATCTGTAGATGTATGTGTTAATTAAAAGACATCGATTTAAGATGGCATTTTAATTTATAGTTATATAATTATAGATTTACTATCATTCATTCATCTTTAAATTTAACAGGAGCCTTAAATAAACTTGCTGGTTCAAAAGAAGATTACTTATTCTATTGTTCTTTCTCTTTATTTATCATTAATTCATCATCATCAACTTTATCTAAATCCAAATCATTAAATTCTGATAATAGTTGTTATCTATAATAATAAGATGATTCTTAACCTTTAAACTTTTAATTGTTAAACTTTTTATTCATACTAAGCAATTTAAGAATTTAATTTTTGTATTGCAGACTTTTTACTTCTCACTATATTCTACAAATGTTATCCAAATGGATATTCAGTCATTAAAGGAGTGGCTGAAGCTTTTTGATTTTAGACACTAATAAGCTTTTAAACAAATTAACTAGCACTTTATTTGTCATGAAATCTGTACTTTCGAGTATTGTTTAAGACTTACAATTAGACAACTATATAGAATTTTAATTAAGTAATACCATTTTCATCTCTACTGAAGGCTAAGTATTCTTTTTTTAAAGGAATTACCTAAATAATTTATCGTAAGTCTTCATCTCTAGAAACAAGCATCTATGATTTTCCAATAGTGAAATGAACAGTTTTAGATTATCCTAAACTAGCTAATTTTGAAGCAGATGTTTTGAGTAATGAATGTGGAGGAATATATGAATCATTCCATAAGAAATAATTTTTTGTTGATACTTAATCAAAAAATAAGTTTGTTACTTTTGAACTTACAGTCTTACTATTTTCTCCGATTGAATAATGTTGTACTTTAAATAAATTCAAATCTTATTTTGTATTTGGATTATGAAATTCAAGGGTAGGTTTTGTTTCTTCAAATATCTCTTTTGCAAAAATAGCCAATTTAACAAGTTAATCTCTTTGATTTTGAAATTTAGCTTTATAATTTTAAGAAAGTATTTTCCCATTCTCAATAAAATTAATTATGAATTCATCGTCTTTTTTTGAATACAAGGCTGACTTAATATAATAGACAATATATTGATACTGAAATGTTTGAAAACATATAACTCTTTGTCCTTACATCCTTCTTTTACTCTGTTAAGGTTTGGGCTGAAAAATTGAATTGCATAATTTCACTTGTAGATTTTCCTTCTTTAATAACTTCAAAAATAAAAAAAGGCCACAATTTATCACCTAATCAATAGATATAACAATACTTTGTTTATTTGGTAAAATCAAATCAAAAGGTTAACTTAAGTAACATCTAATCATCAATTTATGCATATAGGATTCTCTAGCCTATTATATAATAAAATTTAACTTACCTTCTCATCCTTGATTATTTTATATGCTTCATTAGTTTTATTCAAATTTTCCTAGTTATCTCCTTATTGATATTCTTTGTCGGTGTAAAACTTTATTAGAGTATTATAATTTCTTAAGTTAAATATCAATGTCAACCTATCTATTTATTGTTCAGATGATGTAAACTTAACAGCTAAAATTGTAAAATATCCATATGATCCTTCATTTTCCATTTTCTTCTATTCATCTCCATCAATCATTTTATTTAAAATATATTTTAATATAAATTTCATAATGAATAAAATCTAATAATATCTCATGGTCCGATCATATTTAAGATTCTATCTACTGCAGCTTCAACATTTCCTCCAGTAGCAATCAAGGCCTCCAAATTCACTTATTTATTTGTAAATCCTAATTCTTGTAATTATTATAATTATGTAGCATATTTCTATTCAGCAGCTTCAGGTGTTAATTAGGCACCACCAACACCTCCTACTCCTCCTATTTTCATTTAATATAATAATCATACCTCCCATCATACTCATTAAATTTGATAAATCAAAACCGGCAAGGGGATTTTATGCATTTTAACTACCTGTTGGAGGTACTTATGCAGCATTAGGGTTTGGTGGATTTGATTGATCTCCTACTCCACCTAAGCCTCCCATGCCGCCAAAGCCACCGAGGCCTCCCATTCCTCCCATTCCGCCCATTCCTCCCATTCCTGATAAGGCCATTTAAATTGCTTAAGGATTCATCATCATTTAAAATAGTTAAGGATTATCAAATATTTATTAAAGTTATGGATTAGCTTACAACATTTAAGCAATCATAGGATGTTACATTAATTGTTATCTTATTTGTGGATTTTACATCATCTAAAAAATATTTAGGAATTGATAAATACCTATCCAATTTATGCTTGGTACATTGGGTTTGATAGGAGCTATTACATCATTTATGGATCCATTCCCATACCACCCATTCCGCCCATTCCTCCGAGTCCACCCATTCCACCGAGTCCTCCCATTCCACCTAGGCCACCCATTCCACCGAGTCCGCCCATTCCACCGAAGCCTCCCATACCTGCCATTCCAGGGGCACCTCCAAAACCTGGAAGTCCTCCCTATTATCCTCCTGCAGGCTATTAGGGTTATTATTATTATGGAGCTGGAGCTTATTAGGGTGGTTATTAGGGTTGTTCTACTTTAATTTATTTTTATACATTTTGTAACAACCAAATGCATTGTAGAATCAGCCTTTACATTGACATTTGAGAGAACATCAATGTCTTTAAGAATTTTACCTTAAAATATAATCTTCATTTAAGCAGGTTCTGAATTAAATTTAGGAGTGAGTTTCTCCTTTAATTCTTTCACTGTGGCATTAGGGTCGATTTCTATAGCTTCAATTTGATCTGCTCCATGTTTGATTTTGATTGAAATGGTTGTCATGAAATTTAATTTATGATTTAAATCTAGAACAATTCATACTCTTCTATAATTTAAATAGTTTATTTCGATGAATAGATAATAGTAATAAAGACATTCACGTTAAAATTGCTAAATTTGCCATAAGTCAGTTCAAACAGATCGATTGGTACTAAATAAATCTAATCAAGGTTGCACATTAAACACAATGCTTAATGTAATAAAGAGAGAGAAGAACGTAGCAATAATAATAATAATAATCAAGGCAATAATACTATTAGCAATAAAGATAGCCTTAATAACGAATAAATAATTCCAATAATCATAATAGAAATTATAATATCCAATACAGTCAAGATAGTTCTGATAGCGATTAAGAAGGAATGCTTCAATTTCCAAATTTTAATTGTAATTCAATTTAAAAAGTATAGAAATTTTTGGGCCTAATTCTTAATTTCAGAGATCAATGGAGAATATGAGACATTAAATGAATGAGGCTTTCAATATTAAGTAAAAAGTTACATTTATTCTAGTGTAAATTTTGGTTCCGATTCTTTTTAATTTAATCTACAAACTAATGGAGGCTAAAGATAACATATTTAAATAAGAAACATAGGTCCAGGAATTCAATTCTAATAAATTTTTAATATGCCAAATGTTTAATTCTATTGTGGTGATGATGACGATGATGATGAAGATGAAAACTATTAAGAAAATTAATTTTATTAAGATTAAGAGCCAGAAGTTGAGGAAAGAAGACAAGCACAACCTATGAGTTCAAGTGATATTAAATAGATACCAACATAAAAGTACATACCTAACTAGAAAAATTTAAATTGTGTTGTTTGCATGATTGATTTTAAAAAATCTGATAATGTCAAGTAAAGAGTTATACTATTAAAACCATAGAATTTTGGAATGTTTTCACTAGTTTCATGCAAAGTGTATTGATTAATGGTTGAAATAGAAAGGAGAATGCCCTGTATGCAGACACTAATTAAATTGAATAATTTGCACTATATATGACATTACATCAATAAATAAAGTTAATTAATTCTTCATAATTGCAAATTAAAATATCATAAATATGTTGTTCAAATAGTCACAGTTCATTATCAATAATTTGATTATCTGAAAAATACATAATTATTGAAATAAATGAACAAGTTTTTAGAAACTACCTATTGAGTGTTTAATGTAATAATTATTTATCTTTTCAATCTAGAATTTTAAAAGTAATTCAATGCATCTATTATTTATAATAAGAATTAGATTCAAGATCAGAATCATAGACTTTATTCAATATCTAATTAAGTAATAGATAGTATCGATTGAACTTTATACTGTTGGCTATTGTTAATATATATTCTAATAATTCACAATCAAATTATCTATGTTAAATAGTTGTAATATATATTCTAATAATTCACAATCAAATCTAATTTATTTTTCATTTAAATAAGAATAAATATACTCTATCTCTACATATATCACTGCTATAACAGAACTCCAATCTAAATAAGTAAAGTAAAACGATTTTTTCTTTAATTTTATAAATGAGTATTCATTTAAACAGTTTATATTTAGTTGATATTTTATTGAAATTAAATTCTATTCCTGTCTCTTTTGAACCAATTTAAGATGAACTTTAGTTAAAGTTAAAAATGCAGACTGAGGGAGTGGTTTGAAAAAAAAATTAGTTACAAAATTCTAGAAATAGAGATTAAGTTAAGTTAATATATCAAATATACAAATGTCCCTACTATTTCCTTAAACAATTTAGATTAGATTTGTTTTAAAAATACTATAAAATTATAGCAAAAACTTTCCCATTTATTTCTTTTTGTTAGATGCAGGAATCTTAATTTAATTCCTTTAAGATTAAATTAACCAAACCTTTTTTAAATAATTATCATTCCAAAATAATCATATATACAATAATATAAAAAAATACAAGTTTTCAAGAATTCATTAAATTTGAATCACAACACGATTTTTTATTTCTACTAAAATCAAATGAGAATTTTATCGAATTTATATTAATTTTTCTTTTCCCTATTGGTGTTTCTTATATAATGAACGAATCCTTTCATAAATAATCATTATTAATTGCACAAAAAGACCAATTGAGAGAATGCTGATGTGGAACCAACCAAATTTAACTTTTAACTCCTAGTTAATATGCATTGCATAATCATCTGCATATACAAGTGATGTAATTGTAAACAATATTATAGATCCTTCAACAATAAACTAAACCAAAAAGTTCGACAACTCAAAAACCTTGCGATAATTATAAACAATTTTGAGGCACAAAACACATATAATTGCAATGAGCATAATCTACAAAATCTTCTATCTCTAGAAGAATACTAAGACAGTTAAGAAGCAAGTTTATCTTAATAAATTAAAAATTTGATATCTTTTTAATAATGCAGACTTTAGTTTACTTTTATTCATCAAATTCTCTCTATTACAAGCAAGCATCATTATAACAAAATAGGTAGTAAGAATGCATGTTCCCAATACTATTGAAATACTATCTCTTAAATAAATTGAATTAATTGATTGAAAATATAACAAAGTTTTAAAGATCAAATCCCATCCATTAATTAATAATAATTATCTTAAACCATTATAAGTTGCAACTTTTTCTATGCTTAAAAATAATTTGGCTAGTTTGTATAATCCTTAAGAAATCTTGATTACAAATTAGTTTTTTAAGCACCTAAATAAAACAGAAATGCTTATTGTAAATTTATCAGTAAAAATGTAATAATAAAAAACTCTTTTTAAAACACTAATTATTGATAATATAAGTAAGCAAGTTATACATTGAAATAGTTACCACTATAAATTTTAGAGAAGATCAGCATTTAGATTATAGTAATAGAATTTCATAAGAAGATTAAACATTTGAAATCATTTAGAAGAGTAAAAAAAGTTTTGGATTTTAAAATAATCCATTAATGTTTAGCTCTATAACAAATCACCTAATTCAAAATATATTAAAAGGTTTTTCGGAAACTCTAAATTAAGGTACCTTAAATATTATTGATACTGCAAAATGTTAATTATTTACAAAAATACTTCAGATAGCCCAAAAAGTAAGGATAGGGCACCGATACTTAGAACAGCATATATAAATGATTTATTGACTTGTTACAATTTAATAGAATATGTAGTTTAGACTTCATCCAAATAATTGGGAATAATTAAAGTAATGTGATGTTAATCAGAAATTACAGAAGCTCCATATTCATTAACTATTTATTAATTTAATTTAATCTATAATATTGGCTTGAAATCAAGTTACTAAAAGATTTGAATTGCTATAACATATTCTGGTTTTGAAATTTAGAGACTTGCATCTTAAATAATAGATAAGGTTAATTGTTATTTCTCTTTTGTAATATTTATAACTTATATCTCCATTGTATTAGAAAGAAACACTTCAGAAGTGGTTGAAACTTGTTCATTAAATGAAATCATAACATATTATGTATCTGATGTATAATTTAGGAATGTAAGTGTTAATTTTGGATTTACAGAAAAAGTGCATTAACTAAGCATATCTATTGAATATTCTGAACATACCCAATTAAACTCAACCATGTAATTGTAACATCCATCATTCGGTAAATCATTACCATCATAACATTCAATAGTATAATTATTATCCTCATTTATAATTGTATTTTGTTAGCATTGTCCATTTTTAGTAAGCTCATATTATTCTTCACACACAAGACATTATCCTTAAAAGCAATCGAAACAATTCAAAGGACATGAGTATTTGCAAATATGACAGCCATCATACTCAAAATCATTACTATCATCACATTCTTCTTATTAAGTGATATACTTATCTCCACAAATTGAAATACATTAACCAGAAATTAACTCATATCCTTTTTCACATTAAGTAACATTACACTTCCCTTCTTAACAAATGATGCAACCTTCAAAGCATTAGAATTTGCATTCAAAGCATCCATCAAATGGCAGAAAATTACCATCATCGCAATCCTCAAAATCATTAATTACAATTTTATCTCCACAATAGGGATGACATTAATTATCTATTAATTGATATCCTCTTTAACATTCTAAGCATTTTTTCAAATAGCAAATATTACATGTCTAATCACATTCAAAATTACAATTGAAGCAACCATCATCTTCTATACTGTTGCCATCCTCGCATTTTTCTTTAGTATAAGGAACTATAAACCCATCTCCACAAACAGGTAAACACTATTAATCACTAGTTAATTCAAAATTATTAAAACATTCCAAACATTTACCGAACTAGCAAACATGGCAGTTTTGATTGCATTAATATTTGCATTCAAAGCATCCATCATGAGATATGTTATTTCCGTCATCGCATTCTTCATATCCAACAATAATTTTATCACCACATTATGGTTAACATATATTGTTATGTTCAATATAATTCCAACCATCATAACATTAATTACATATTTAGTTAATAAAATAGTTACAACCAGAAATGAATAATATTATGTTATTTTCCTCAAGATCTGCAACATAAATATCAATATCTCTAATTTTCAATTCCTATTACAATGATTCAAATAGAATCTCTTATATTTCACTCTTCCAATCATCTATCAAAATTTCAATATATCCATTTGAATTATAAATAACTTTGTAATAAATGTTATTCAAGGAAATTTTAAAATTATTTGTATCAAATTTAAATAATCTTAAAAGGATTTGTTAATTTTTTTACAATATCAGACTTCTTCTAAACTTCATTCCTTACAAATAATGGCAACTAGAGCAGTTGTCTTATAATTAAATAGCTAATGAAAATCCCAATCCATCCCATTAATCAAATCCACTAATATATGATTGTGAAAAAGATTATGTATGCTTCTGCCATTTTGAACACTACGGATAATCAATACCAGAACATGCAAAGCATTCATTTAGACTTTTTTTTACACTAAGTTTAAAATTTTTTATGCCCCAAGATTACTTTTATAAAATTACAAATTTACCTTTTCATTAGTTGTAAAATCTGTATAAATATGTACCCAGGCACTTCTTTTTTTATGAGGAATTGTAATTGATATTGATTCAAGTTCATCATTGTAAACAGAATCATCATCATCATCCATTAACAAACTCCCAGTACCACAAAAATCAGGAGACATTCCAGTATGCAAATAACTTTTTGAAAACTACAAGGTATTGTCAATTTCAATGTTGATTGAGTCAGAAGTCCATTTATCTATTCTAAAAGTAAACATCAAATCTACATCCAGAGCTCAATTTCAATTTTCAACAAGTAATGAGGATCAAGGTTATTAAAAAACCTTGTATAATAAAATTAATAAATAAGATAAGTATTCATTCCAAAACTCTAAGGTCCACCAAAAATCCTTTATGAATTACAAGTTCTAAACATCGAGTTTTGGATATTTGTGATATTCCAACCTAAAATTAACACAATCTTGTAATACAATCCTGATTTTAATCAGTAGCATCAAAGGAATAAACTTAAAAAAAGCTCCTGACTTGATTAAAATAAGCGAACAAATATAAAATTGATGACATTTCTTAATTTAATATAATTTAGTCTTTTTTATTGCCATCAAATATGTATGGTTTATATAGAATATGTAATTTGTTGAATGAGGTGTGGAAAATATATTAGGTTTCTTTTAATGTAATATAATTATGTAAAATATGAATAACTTGCTTTCGATTATTTATCTATTGGTTCATAGATGTGGAACTGCGAGAAATAATAGAATTAGAAGAATATTCAATTGTAACCTCAAAATAAAGAATTTAACTAAATGCTTGCTGTTATTTGTAAATTACAAATTTCATCAAAGACTTAAGAAACATTATTAAATTATTAGTTGCAATACTGGATGTTATTTGATTTTTTCTGAAGTGTTTTTGATTTGCAAAATAGATGTTTTCAATAATTTTTCTAAAGAATATTTAAATTATAATTTACTGTTGATATCTGATCAAAATTTGTATAATAGAGTACAATAAATCAAAAATCTGATTATATTAGATTACTGCTAGCCATCTTGGTATATTTATAAACATGATAAAATGAATAATTTTTTTAAATAGAAATATAAATTATTCTCAAAGTTGAGTTATTATGAAAAATTATCATCTATTGTTGAATCTAATTAGATGAATTTATTTATCTATAATTTTCTTTATAGTTTACTCTGAAGTTGAAGAAAAATCTTTGAAGCTCTATCATCAAAATTAAAGTATAGTATAACATTTGCCATTCGAAAATAGTATGATACATTAATGTATCCTCAAAAATAAATAAACAAAAAAGAAGAAGAAAACCTATTAGTATATAACAGTTAGAATATTATTGCTGTTGAGGGTCTTTAAATGTATCATAGAGTATACTTGAGTCCTAAAGCGTAAGAAATAAGTGACTTATCTCTATATAAATCACACTTCAATCGAAATATATAATCCTAACTGTTTTTCTTTCTGTTTTTGCAATATTCCTTATTATACATATTTAGAAGTATATAAAAAATAGATATAAAATTTAAAATTTTAGAGAAATGGAGGAGTTGATGAATTTCAAAGGATGCTGCAGAAACTTTCTTTCTCAATCTGCCTCTATTAATATGTTTAAAATAGGTTCTTTGATAATATATGCCCTATCTTCATAAATCAGTAAACAATTATTTTTTTTATTGTCACATTAAGTATCAATCAATCATTTGGAAAGTAATTTTATTTGAGTTTTATTTTCTAATTTAATTTAAAGTATTTATTTGTCAAACAATGATAATTTATTTTAAAATAATATAACATATTAAAATTCATATTAAATATAATTGTATTTAAAATTATACTCAAATAATCTCCATTATAAAATTTATGGATTAATTTGAATAGATATTTAAATGGTTTTTGTTGATGTTTGTTTTCACCTCATGACAATAAGCAGCTTGTGCTAAAAACTCAATCTATTTTGATGGCATTTTTGGTACAACTTGTATAGAAAAAACATACGATAATGCTCCAACAGCAATCATAAAAAATGATGCAAGTGAAGCGTATTTAAAAGGAAATAATTATATAACAAAAGAAGGAAGTGGATGTGTTACAAATACTACTTGTTTTGCAATAAATATGTATACAAGGGTTTCTTCATCAAAGGCAAAGTAACAATAGTTTCAACATTATTAATATATCAGATATTTAAAGTAAAGTCTTGAATATCAAATAAAATCACATATAATTAGAAACTGTATTGATTATTTTATAACAAAAAATTATCTTCTAAATTAACTTAAGGTTATTTTAATAGATTCATAATAATTTTGATCAATCCACATATATTATTTAAATTTATAATTTAATTTACATCTCTTATTATTAACTTGCTAGGGTTTAATAGCTATATAATACATATAAATATTTAAAAAATAATTATTGTTTTACTTTGTAATTAATAATCATATTCTAGTAGAGATTTGACCAAATTTATATATTTATCATTATAGCATTATAGCGACTCACTCCATTCTATTAATTTTATAATCACTCTATCCATTTAAGTGCAAACTGTAATTTTTTAATGAGGACACTTAATTGAATTTTGATTATTGCAATAATAATTGAAATTCTAATAGGGATAAATATTTCTTTATGTTAATCAGTTCCAAATTTTAGGTATACCTCAGTTTTTACTATCTCTAATGAAGGAACTGATATATGGTCTCAAATATGAAATCCTGATGTTCAAATTTCATCTTATTGACAATTCAATAAAATATCGAAAGCAGCGCATAGAACTCTTCATCTATATTTTTTACTTATTAATATTTAAGATTGTTTGATAGTTAATGTTAAATTATATTCTGTAACATATTATATAGAAATTCATTTCTAAAATTGACAGTTCTTGCAACAAGTATCAATCTATTCTTAATTAATAAATCCACATTATTTGCAAATCCAATTATAGTGGTTTTTATCATTACTCATTTTTATTCCTTTTCCTTCAAAAGGTTTAAATGTTTTTTTTTAAGTCTGAGTTTGTTTTGGTTATCTTGTTTGCTTAGTTTATTTTTTTTAAGCTTTCTCTAAGACATAATAGCCTCCCTTATTTTAAAATTTATTGTTCATTATAAAGTGAATGATCTTTAATTTTATGATTATTTTAATTAATATAATATAATATAATAAGTAAAGTTCATCTTATAGAATATTCTGTTCAATGATGACATACTTATTGCATTAAGTTGTATTAATTTATAAGTAATAGAATGGGAAAAGCATATTAGTACAATAATAGAAATTCTGTCTAATTCTTGTGTGTAAATAAATGATTGACTATTATATTTAAAGCATATATTGTAGTGGTATGAAACTCCTGGAATAAATAAGCTAAAAATAATGTAATTGATTTTCCAAAGAATTTCTTAAAATATAATAATTAAATTATGGAATTAATTGGATTCTGTATTGATTTATGAATGAATAAAACAAAACTCTTAAAAAAGTTAGATGCAATCGTTTAAAATGAGATATACTAATCATCATTTATTAATTGAAGGTTCATCGCAATCAAAAATTCTTGAATGATACCACTAATAGTTTAAACTAAGCATTACTAAATTTAAATTATGCAACATAAATAGATTTATAAAATTGAATGTTCTAATTCTATTGCATTATAAGCATTGAATCCATATCCAAGTTATATCATAAACAATTTAAAGACCTTTCAAATACTTATGAAAACGATTTCAAAAATTGATCAAGAATAAAGAATTGAATTAATTTTTTTAACAACAATATACAATTACTATATACAACAATACTTTCTTATTCAGAAACTCTCTGAAGTCTTTCTAGTCCATGCAGTGATTTCATATTACTAAATACTCATTTTTCTGGTTTTAATATTACTGAAATCAATAGATTTTTTTTTTTGTGAATGTCTGTCTAATGATTAAATACTATCTCTTGAATTTAATTTCATCAAATTGAGTGAATTTGGTTGAGTAGTAATTTTATAATGTTGAATTTGTAGGA
The DNA here is from genome assembly GCA_000733385.1 of Paramecium biaurelia. Taxonomy (NCBI): domain Eukaryota; phylum Ciliophora; class Oligohymenophorea; order Peniculida; family Parameciidae; genus Paramecium; species Paramecium biaurelia. The sequence continues at coordinate 606,425 of JPFL01000007.1, forward strand.
AATATGGATACTATTCCTAAAAATTTTCTCTAAATTTCTATTGATTATTTCTATTAGTATTAGGTCTGTTGAATTAGTTTAATATTACTCTCTTCATTCTTGTCAAATTGGCTGGATTTTTAATATTTTTTGGGGGTTGTTATTTTTAAACAATCTCTTGTTCAATTTTATTATTTATTCTATAATTCTTCAAAATTTACTCTATATCTATTTCATTAGGAAGTATATTTATTATTCTTCTCTATTTATTTATGGAAAGAGGACTATTAAAATTGAATAATTAAGAATCACACATATTAATAATATTATTAATATTAATTGATACCATAAAATTCTGTTTGTAATTATTTTCTTATGTATATTTTTTATTTTTCAATATTGGATAATTCATATTTCATCTCTTTTCAATTATAATCCATCTTTAAATCATTTATAAATACTAAAATTAGAATGTTTAATTTTAAGGCTGAATCCATATTTAAAAATAATAATCACACATAAATGGGAATATATTAAATAAATAAATTAATTTTTTATTAAAATAATTTCTCATCTTAACTGTTAAATAATAGCTACTGTTTGATTCAATTTTTGATAATGATTTTAAGTATACAAGTATAAATTGATAATAAGTTGAACTAAACATGCTAATTGCGGTTATTTCTGAAATGAGTCTTTTCAATCTGAAATTTTGAGATAAATAATTCTTAAGATAAATATTATTTAGGTCAATTAGTTTAAGCATTGATTGAAATAATAGATACTAACCATTTTGAATTTGTGATTTAAAACCGTATTTATAAAGATTTCTATAAGAATATACTATATACACTAATCAATCAAATTTAAACTTCATCTGAACTCTCAACAGTCCATTTTTTAGGGGTACAATTTCTTAAAAATTGTCGAAGGTGTAGGTTTTCAATCCTTTCTTGTTTTTTTGATGATTCTGATATCGTAGTTGGAATTTTCAGCGATATTCTTTTATTAATGTTATGATTTTAAGTTGGTAAAGGTTACAATAAATAAGGTAAAACATCATGTTCCATTTCATCAAATGTTTTAAAATTATTTGGGTTTGATTTAGGTTTTATATGCTTCGGTTTTATTGAAACATCCAAAAAGTGATTAGGTCTTAACTCAAGGGTTCTTGCTGGTTAAGGTGATTTATGAACAATTTTATGGATAAGTGTCTTTTCAATTTATAAATATTCTTTTTCTTTTAATCTTATTTGTTCTCTTATTTTTTCAATAAATCTTTGTATGCCAATTTCATAATTATTCATTTCTTTATTAATTGATTAATTTTAAATATATTTGGATCATAAATTTAAGTTCAACAAATATTGCATCACTATAATATAATCATAAATTCTTCATTCTTAATTACATCATTCAAATCAATTATAATATATATATATATTTTATATTAAATAATGTTTGGACCTTAAAGTGTTAATTATATACTGCATATAATTTAACTACGTTTAGAATTTAATATATATTTGAATGATGTGAAAATATAATCATTTCCTTAACTAATATTCTTTATTTTATAGTATTCTTAGTATTATTGTAATGAAGAATGATTTCCAAATATTGTCAAAATTATTATCTGTTGCAACTAAATATTATCCTATTTTTTCCTTTGTACATTTATAATAATGTGAAAAAGACTGATCCAGCAAAATTTAATGCTAAACGTAGCTGGGTCATTTACTGAATCAAGAAATTCAATATATATATTGTGATGCAACTTAGATTAATCAAAAAGTTGTTCAAAATAGGAGAGAAAGGTAAAATGATGAACCTTATAATAATCAATTGTATTTTATTTTGTAAATTTTTATAGATAATACAAATAATAAAAAATAATCATTTGTAATAACATTCATAATTAAAATTCAGAAACGAGTAATATTAAAGCCAATATATAATAAAATCAATTTTTTGTTTTTCTTTCATTTTATTTAGTTGTCTACTTTTGCTTTCCTTGTTGCTTTTTGATAATTTTTATTTCAACTATATTTTTCAACTTTAGAATTTCCTTCTAAAATCTATCAAGTTATTTGTTAAATTTGATATTTTCTTAACCATCTTTAAAAACTTAATTGTATAAGTCTTAAGTTTCTAATTCATTGCATTAATTTGATTTTAACTTTTAGTTTTCCATAAGCAATTTAATTTTCTCTTATTCAGCTATATCCAATTATTTTTAAAGGAAATCTACTTGCTGTTGATATTCCTCCTTCATTTTAACATTCATTTACCTATAATTTGAATTACGTCTTACTTTAATTATTCCAATTCAATTTAAATTATATCAACCTTTTCTTACTCTAACCTCTTGATTTATTCCTCTCTTTAAATTTCATCATATGATGAAAGCAATTCTTTTAACTCCTATTCTAAACTGATATTTTTTTATCTCAAAGTTTCTAATTCATTCAATAGACCAGCTTTATCTTAAAATAGAATAGTAGATTGATCAAAAGAACTAGGTTACTATGATTTCCTTTTTTCCATATATTAATGAATCCGAGAATCTATTTCATCAATGTTATTCATCAATTTATAAATAAAGAATTTTGAATTGATTAAAAATTCTAAAATTAATTAAATAAATAACGAAATACAATTAACTTCACAATTCATAGTGAAAATAATAAGGTCTTTCTGTTTGGATATAATTTCAACAAATATATCTGATTGTTTATAAAAATTGAATAAGTTCAAAAAATTAAATTGATTCTTTGATAAGTATATATAAAATTATAATTGAAATATTAGTAAAAATATTGATCAATTAATTTATGATCTCTTTTTATGTGGACTATCCTATTTTATTTTTAGAGTAGTTATTCTTATTGATGAGCTAATAATTTTTTCTGATCTTGCTCTGAATTCATTGAAATACTCCTAAAATAATTCATTCCATTATTCCACATCTAAATTAATATCAAAAATAGGTCTTTATGATCTCATCAATTATTCTACTACTTTAAATGTTAATCCTGGATAAGGGTATTAATCTTCATTAAGTTAATTAATTTGTATTATCAATCCTTGTTTATATTTTAGAATGAACTTTGAAGTTTTTTCTATATATAATTTTAATTTTACATTTTTATCTTGCATTTGATTATCTTTATAAATATATTTGCTTATCCTGTTAATCTAATTCTTTCAAAAATTAGACTTCTTAAGGAGTTAATTTAGAATATGTTTTAATTCTTGCAGATCCTATAAGAGCTTTATTCTTCTCTTTAAATTCTAATAAATCAGAAAAAAACTAATTCTAAATTATTTAAGTACCTTTTACATTTGTGCAAAATACTTTTTTCTTTCCTTTAATAAATGTGAGAATAGAACATCTTTTTTCAATTTACATTCCAACAAAGTCAATTCTTCCATAAGATTTAGTTATTAAATTTATGAGAAGTTTAATTTAATCCTATACTAATTAGGCAATTAAATTTTTTCAATATATCTAGTATAAGGTAGTAAAACCTAGGTTGATTGTTTAAATTATTTTTTTATTTTTCTTTCATTCTCTTATTTTATGGCAATTTGTTTACTAATATAATCTCTTAGCATTCGACCATTAAGTAGAATATGTTTTGGGAATTTTCTAAATTTTAATAAAATTTATACAATAACTTTTAAATTTAATCTTAATTTAATAATTAATTAGTTAGATATGAAACTTCATCTTAAATAAATTTAGTAAAATTTGATTGACAAGCTTTTAATTCTTCCTTCTCTTAATTAAGATTGACACATTTAAACTATTTTAATAAATGTTCATCCCAATAATAATTAAGAACACTCAATTGGATTGAAATACTATTATTAAACCAAGCACAAAATTGTTATGTGACTATCACAGCCTTTTTAATATTTGCAAGCCCTATTATTACTTTAAGTCTAACTTAATTTCTAAGTTGATATATATGAAGTTTTCTAATCCTTTATTATTTTCTTTTTATTCTGAGTTAAATTTTATATCTTACTATAAAGGAAGTTAAAATTTTCCTGGAAGTTGTATTTAATTAATTCATTATTTTTACAAGAATGTATTTTTTTCTAAAATAGTGTTATATTTTCTTTGCAGAAATATTTTGTAAAAATTCACTTTTTCTATGATCAAGAACATTATAACTAATTTACAATAAAATTTATGCCAAATTTTAAATGTTTAGATGGGTCAATAATTCTTTGAATAAATTTTATCTTTATTGTTTTTCTAGAGATTACTATTTTTATTTCTACTTAAATTCTTATGACTTTTCATAGACAACTTAAGTATAATAATTTGCTCTTTCTACTTGAATTTCTTCTTTTTTAAGCGTAACTAATTTTGCTTTTTATTGATTTTCTTATGCTTTTGTTTTTATCGATTCTAATATTTATTCTTTATTTAAAATTGGTTTAATCGATTACAAACTGATTTAGCTTATTCTTTCAAATTCCTACTCTCTCTATCTTTTTTTCTATAATACTTTTTTAGCTCTTTCCTAATGAAGTAATTATATTTATTCTTTTGTTGTTTAAATAATGCTTTTATCAAATTGATCATATTTATCATGGTATACAGGTTTTGTGATTTTAAATTTATTTCTAAATTAATTTATTTAAACTCTCTCTGGCATTTTCAAATGCAAATCTTATTTCCTCTCCTCAACTTAATTTAAAATAGATAACAAAAGACCTTCCTCATCTTTTTCTCTTGCCAATTGAATATATTCATATTTTAATTAATCATTATCAGTTTAGATTACACCATCTAATTCAATAAATTCTTAAGATGGATCCTTGCCTACTCTATCCGTATTCGAATATTGAATTGGTATATATAATTAACTTTCTTACTCCATTTTTTACACTTCAGCATGAACACCATCAAATAGAATGGGAAATTTAATTTAATTGTTTAATTTTTAATTTAGCGATGTAGAACTATGAAATATAGATGATTAACTTCCTTTAAGTGATTTATTTTTACGAATTTATTTATTTAAATCTTATGGTTCCTATCTTTCTATAATTGGTGATGTGGCTTCGCTTTTTTTCTTTTCATATTCTATAGCATTCTTTTTATTCACATAAGTTTGAATAAGTGAAGCCTCTTCTGAAATCACCTTATACTATTCAGTTTTAAAATGTTCAAAATTAAGGAGTGGCAAATTTACCTTATTTTCACCTTATATAATCAATCCAGTATTCTAAGGTCCCATGTCAAAATCAATAATTTTTAATTAAATTTCTAATGGAGTAGGAGGATAAACTTCTTCAGGAAAGTTAAAAATACTATCCTTTTTATTACTACCCCAAACATAAAGTTGACCAGAACTATTTAAAGCTCCAAAGTGATCAAGACCTGCAGCTACTTTAATAAATGGACTTTTTTTCTTTATAATTTTACTTGGCATAGTAGCTTTTGATAGGTCCATCTTGAAAGGCCCTTTTCCCCAAGTATATACATCGCCTTTAACATCAAGTGCTATACTATAATTGGCTCCACATGCACATTAGATTGCCTTGGCTTTAAAATCAATAATTAATTTAGGTTCTTTTTACTCAGAAATATCAAATCTCATATAACCTAACTTTCCATCTTAAAATTCTCCCCAACTCCATACATTTCCATTTTCTTCCCAAGCTAATGTGTGAAATGGACCGCATGATATTCCACAAAATTGAATTTAGGTGTCTATTTATTTTCCAAATGAATGTAACATTAGATTTTTTGTTAAAATATAGAGAACATTGTTATATGTAGAATAATCTTAAATATCAACAATGAATTTAAAATTTAGTTTAGAATTCCTTCTTGTCGAATGTAATGAGGGAGGGTTACTTTTTTCATCAATTATTTACTAATTAAAATATTTTGTAACATTTAATCCTTTGATCTCAAAAGATTTTCCTTAAAGGTCTTTTGAATATGAAAATTTCTCTGTTTTTAATAATTAGGTAAATTTCAACCCTGGAATATTTCCCCAAATATATAACTACTTTGTCGTTGAATAAGCAATAACAAAATCAATGCCCCCATCTATTTTTAAAAACTAAACATTCATTAATTTTGATAAATTGATTGGTGTTTTAATAGATGAAACCCTTTCTGCTAATTGTCCATATAATGATTCTCCAAAGCCCCATAAATTTTAATTAACTAATTTTGTCACAATATTTACTATCTATAATGTAGGTATTCTATTAGCAACATTTGATGTAAACAAATTTATTGCTTATTTCTTTATCTTTCGTTTTAGGAAACACAACTCTATTTAACCAAATTCCATTGTTATTTATGGCGACGGTCTCTAGATTGAAATCACTCGGCCCACTGACAATTACTAATAATTGGAATGCATTTTACCATGAGTCATCTCCAATAATATTAATAAAAATTATAAATCAGATCTTGCAATAAATTTTTTTATAGAATAATTTTATTGACTCATGTTGATATTCTTTCTTTCTCATTTCTAAATTTTTAGTATCTGAATTCAGTTTTTTAGTATTGCCATACAAATTATCCAGCATCAATTCAGTGTGAGAAGCCAATGAAGAATCTAGAATATATAAAATGTTACTATCATCTTCTAAACATATATTATCTTGTGAGTTTACTTTTATAGAATTAGAGGTATTTTTAGTTTACAAAAATATTCCATTTCGAGCTAGACTATAATTTTAATAATAACCTTACATTTAACTTGAAACTTTACTTATTTTAAGTAATTTATGATTTATTTTCTTATCAACTTAATCCATTTCTGTTAGAAGAGTATTAATATCAGTTTTTATGAGAGTATTGATGTTTGATTTTGAATATTGAGAATATGATCTGCTTTAAGTTTATTTTTTTGACTTACTTTTTTCCAAATCTGATTCATTTTATAAAAGTGTATTTTTTTTCTTATTATCTTAAAATAAATATTCTAACGTCTTTCTTTGCTTCAGTATATCCCCCTAAGATGATTCTTTTGATACATTTAACTCAGAAACTTTGGTTCCTCCTCTATATTAATATCTTTTTATTACATTTTATTATTCTTGTTAAAAGTCCTATTTACTATAGGGCTTTATTCTTCTTCATGTTTAGAGCTTTTATTAAGGTTCATCTGCACTTTTTCAGCTAAATTTAATTCTGAAACCATTCTTAACATATTTAAAGGTTTTTAGATTGGCTTAAATTTTAAGAAAAATGTTTCAGGATCTTTGCATCTAATTAAAGAAAGAAATTTTTTTTTGCTTCTATCTAATAAATATGATTTTTATTAGATAACTTATTTTTCATGAATGATTTTATCCAATTCTCTTTAACGTGCAACTTTTTTAATATATACATTTCTTTCTTATGTTGTTTTTAAATTTCTAATTGCAATTAAAACAATACTTCAAAGATGAAGATATTCTATGTAATTGTTTAAACCATTTTTCATCATATTAACTTTGAGTTCTCTACAATCTTTAATTAGGAGTTTTTTCTAATTAATTCATTTATTTTATTATCCTTTATATTACAAAATAATTCATTTCGCTTTACCCTATACACTTTAATAATTCTCTATATCTATAATTATTTTATTTAGTAAAGAATTCTTAAAACACTTTTTATATAAACGTCACAATTTGAAAAGAAAATACACTTTAATTTTTCATATTACATTATATAAATAAATGAAAATAGGAACATAAATACATTCATTTATTGTTTTTTAATAAATATATGTTTTAATAAGGGGTATTTAGAGAATTGTTAACTAAATGATTTAAATGGTAAGTAATACTTAGGTATTCCTATTTTTTTTATATAAAGAAGGGTAAAACAATTTTAGTCTAGTCTAATTACAGAATCAAAATCTGTTCATTAAGTTTTTTTTCAAGTTGAATTGATTGATTTTTATTTTTTGATAATTTAAATGCGTATTACCAATTTTATTTTTCTTATCATAAATAAAAATCTTGTTTTAACAATATGAATTCAGAATTAGGATCTTATACAGAGCGAGTCCCTCTAAAGTCTTAACCTTCAATACCAAAACAACCATAAAGACCTGCTTTCTTAAAAACAGTTAATCTAAAAACCTTACAAAACTAAAAAATAGTTTCTTTTCAAAATAAAATCTGGAGAGACAAAGCGCTCCTAGTATTAATACAAGTACTTCGATTCATTTCCCTAATTACTCGAAGTCCTTTTGCATCTAAGTTTTCATTGTTAGATGGAAACATGTTTAGAATCATAGGTGATAAAGCAGCAGACTTCAATTATTATTTGTTACATGATTACTTTAAATATATGGTAGTATAATTAAATAAATTAAGAAACCATAACCATCATCTAGACTAAAGTACTTTATTTAAAAACATCTTTACAAATGTTGTTAAATGAAAGGAATTTTGGATTCAATTATCAACTTAAAGATCACATTAGAACCAGAATCTATATTTCTCATAGTTTGGAATATAATTCTACTTCTTAATATAAATCTTAATATTCTGTACATTACAGTAAGGTTTTCATTTGACTTTGATAATTATCCTCCTGAGAAATTTAAAATTTGTGAAGAATTTCTATTTAAGGTCCCTTTCTATCTCTATTTATTTGATGTCTTAATAAAATTAAATACATGCTATTATGAATTAGGATATCTTGTAAAAGATCGAAATAAAATAATGGCCAACTTCTATAAACATCGTAATATCCAAATAATTATTAGATTTTTTGATGAATCTACTGATTATTGTTCCATCAATAATATATTTGATTGGTCTAACTGAATTGCCTTTATATTTATTTTTGATAATGAAAGGTTTTTCTATTCCTGAGATAATGGAATCAATTATAGATAGAATGGAACTAACTACTAATTATTGGGTAACATATGATCTGCTTAGATTATTTTATGTTATATTATATTAATCTCATATGTGTTGTTGTGGATTGTATTATGTAGGTTTATTAGATAAGGAAACCTCATGGTTATTAACCAACAATTTGATAAATGAAACATGGATTATTAAATATGTAAAGAGTTAGAGTTTATAAATAGATTAGCACATATTATTGGAGCATTATTACTATGACAACAATAGGATATGGAGATGTAACTCCTTAAAATTTAATAGAAAAAATTTATTTAATTTTTGTTGCCATAGTTTCTTGTTGCACTTTTGGTTATTCAATTAACAGTATTGGTTAAATAATTAGATAATTATAATCAAAAAATCATTAAATAAGAGTTGATTTAAATGATCTTAAATAATTTCTTAGAGTTAGAGGTTATAATAACAAGTTGTAAATTAAAATTTTGAGATTTTTTGAATTTTTATGGAAAGATTAAAGCAATGAAAATAAGTTAGATCTTAATAGGTTTAATTCATAGCTTCCATCCCATCTATACAATGTATTGAAATCTAATTTAAAATCTAGGAAATGATGATAGATCTGAATATGAAAAGTATCTCAAAAATACCTTTTTTTAAAGAGAACTTCAATGAAGACTTTATTTCAGCTTTAGCCTCTAAGTTTGTCGAAGAGAAATTAGTTCCCTTTAACACAATATTTCAAAAAAATGATTCCAGCAATTTTTTATATATATTATGTGATGGTGAAATTGAATATTATGTTGAGATTCCTGAGGGATCAGCCAATATTTTAAGTATCTAAATCATTTCAGGATAAGATTAAATATTTGGATAATAAGAATTTTTATTGGATTAAAATTATGAAATTAATTGTAGATCACTAACATCTTCTAGAATATTAAAAATATCTAAAAATGATTTCTAAATAATTGCAAAAAAATATGGCTATGTATTAAATCATTTGAATTTAGGAGAAATATTGTTAATTAAAAGACTTGGTCAAATTCTCTGGTAGATATGATGAATTTCATTTGCATTGTGTTGGATGCAATAAATCAACGCATATGCTTTATCAATGTCCTATGTTAACAGGTTTTCCTAATAAGACAAAAATTATTATATAATATAGAAAAAATTAAACATAAGAAAGAAAATACTTTAATAGAAAAAATATTAATAGAAGACTATCTTCTTTAATTTTTGAAGCTTAGATATCTGATACTGTTTTATATTATTTAATGCAAGATCCAAAATTATCTTTATAAATTAATTCAAAGTACTTTATCTAATCACATAAATAATAACAGTATTAAAAAGAACAAGTTAAAGATATAAAGGGTAGAAAATAATCATAGTATATAAAAAGGTTTCCTGGATTTTTGAGCAACTCTCTTTTAAATTTTAAATCTATGCAAGAGGATAAAATCAAGGCAGCTTTGGAATCTATTTCAAAAAATGTTTCTGGATGTGATTCAGAATAATAAACTCCAAAACTTGGAAAATTAAAACAGTTTAAGAATAATTTAGAAAAGAATCAAGATGAGATTAATCCAATAGAACATAATAAAATAACTTAAGATATTTCAAAATCTCTTCTTTTTAAATCTATCAATCAATCTACAAACTAATGCTAATACAATGATCCAGCTACATTAAGTGAAATGTAAAATTCCTCTGATTCTGAGATTAGTGTATCTCCTTCTTTGGAATTTAAGGATAACAGTCCAGTAATTGATTTTATAAATTAATAATGTATGGGAACTTACAAAGATATTTATGAGGAATTTGATAAATGCTAAGACTTTTAAAATTATATGACTCATATGAATTCTAATAAAATTTTAGAATAGTTAGATCAAAATAAAGATTGTTAAAACTTCACAGACTTCATGATTGTTAACTTTGTTAGAAAACGTAGATCCAAAAGAACAAAATTAATTATCAAAATTGATGATTGAAAAAGCGTTTCATGAGCATATTACATTATAATTATAATATATAACATTATTATTTCTGATTTAAGTTTATATTCAATTAAAATTCAAAGCAAATAAAAAAAGAGAAAAATAATTTAATAAAGAGATATATGAGAAATTGAAATAACATTATATTTCTAGTAGTTTAACTAAATTTCCCATCATATAAACATCTTTGCATCATAATTATCTTCAATTATATTCCAACCACCAATACCCCAATCGTTTCTATTAAATGTAAATGCGGGTTCTGACTTTTTTACTTTTTTATCCTAACTAGGTTAGCTTTTTAATAATGTAGTAATTGTTTGTTTAGTACTAGTTTGACTTCTACATACAACAGGAGCAGTTTCAACTCGAAATTATTCATCTGGAACACTTTTTGTTTATTTCAATCCCAATTTTAGTTTAAGCTTCTTAAATACAGGACATCTGCTATGTATGCGATCGGTCTAAAATGAAGAAAAATTTTATGTAGGTAAAATTTTAAATGCACATATAGGAAGTGATATGTCTTTCTCCTTTGAAAATTTTCTTGATGAGAATAAAGATTTGATAAGTAAAGGATTCTTTATTTAAACTGGCTATCTAACTCCATATTTGGAGGATTGCACATGATAAAATTAAGATGATGGTTTCTTTGTTAAAATATCATTTTAAGCCTTTCTTGTCTAAGAAAGATGTTATTTGATCACTTCTTTATTGAAAAGACAATCAATTAATAATTCTTTATCCATAATAAATAATAATTGTTAATTATTGAATTCTTCTTTTAAATTGTTTTATTATAGAATCTATAAAATTTTAAGACTTAAATTCAAATTCGAATAATATTGGTAAGATTGACGAGCTTTGATCATATGATAAATTGAAATAAGAATAAAAAAATAGTTGTAATATGAGAATAAATTAATATAGTTATTAATATAAAATTTCAATAAATTAAGTTAAGAAATTAATATAGAATTTGGAATTTAGTTGATTAATATAATAATAAAAAACTTAGCAATTCAAATCATTAATTAAAATTCTCATAAAATTGGAATCTATGATTAGATTCTGTATAAGAAGAAACATTGGAAACCTTCTCCTTTATATCCTGGTTCAATCTATTAAATTTTTATTACGTTTCTGTTTATGATTAGGTTTGACTCTTGTCCTAGGATTGACTTTTATTTTATTAGTTTTCATTCTGTTGATTATTCTGTTGCTACTGATTTTCTGACTAATTTTACTTACCTTCTTCTTAAGAAATATTCTTCATGATGTTTGTTATTAGAAATCCGAAAAGTAATACAATCCCAATTAAGAAAATAGAGTTGAAACCTAAGAAGCTATCCTATTTTTGATTAGGAAATTCTGTGTAGGTTTGATAGGTTCTTCTAAATGGATCATCTGTAAATGTATATGTTCTGGTAAATGGTTAAGAATATCGTCTATTGTTGAAAGGCATTTCATCATCGTCCTTATCTGCATTGCCATCCATTATTTCTTAATAAGCATGAGTTATTTTTTTGTACTTTTCATGTGCCCCAGGAGAATCATTTTTATCAGGATGGTATTTCAACGATAATTTCCTAAATTATTTTTTTACGCTTTCCATATCAGCTCCCTTTGCTAATCCTAAGATTTTATAATAATCTTCTTTAGCAAATGATAATGCCAATAATATGAGAATTAAAATTTTCATTAATTTAAAATATATGTATAGATATTAATAATAAATGTATATTTCATTGATATTTCAGCTGATACACATAAAATGGTTGTTAAAATCTCAAAAATAAACTATATAGAAATGAATTTTAATTTAAAAAAAAGCCTAGAGAGTTATTTATAAAGGAGAAAATTAAAAAATAACTAAATTAAAGTTGAAACAAATATCATTATATGAATTCATGATTTTTATGATTGTTCAATTTCAGGTTTAATATTGTCTATTGTTTTTTTCATTTATTAGTATTTATAAACTAAAATTTATTTTAGAAATATACTTCTTCCTTTTTGATAAAACTTTGATTTAAGTTCTCTAAATGCTTTTGTCTCTTTATCCTCTTCTTCATCTGGATGTACAACTACTGGTGCTGCTCTTTTTGGTTTTCCTTAAATAATTGTTTAGATGTATTAATCTCTTTTTAAATCCTCCATTTATGCTAACTTTTATGCTTCTTCTCTAATTGATAAATTAATTATGTTACTCAAGAGATAAATTCACTTGGATGATACCACCTACATAAAATGATGGGTCTTTTTCTTCATTTTTTGATAAAAATTTGGCTTAAGTCTGAAATGAGATAGAAGCAAAAAATATACCTCACGAATTTCTTCTAAGAGTTCAGCATCTCGTTATTATTCATCTTGAACATTCTCAACCTGACCACAGAAAGCTAATGGATCAACACTCTTAATTTTTTCTTGGACATATTTTTCCATGAGTTTATCTGGTTTTTCAGTTTTTTACTTAATGTAGTTTATGCTTGTTAATCCTCGAGCTGAATCTTAATTAAGGAAATTTCTTTCCCTTTCATTATTAGTTGCAGATTTTTTTTGAGAGATCTATTTTTCTTTCGCCAATTATTAAACATTAATTCCTACTCTTTTTTATTTCTAAATCGACTTCTCAATTTATGGATGCTAATTAACATTCGAATGTATTAATTAATCGTCGTCTTTATCGTTATCAATCAATTTCATTTCTTATTTCTTAATTTTCTTAGAAAACATAATAAATAATTAAAAAGTAAAATTAATAAAATTGAATGAAATATACTATTAATAATATTTTAATATCCTAAATCAAGACAATGTTGCAGTTTCTCTTCTCTTTTATCTACTGCTTTTATTTGATTCTAAATAAATGGGAAACTAATTAAATTAATAAATTCAGTACCTCTTTTCTTTATTCAACAGATACATAATTTCTTTTCTCAGGTCCAACGTAATTTTATCTTGGTCTGACTATGTTATTTTCTTTGTCATTTAAATATTCCTTCCAATGTGCTAACCATCCAGCAACTCTTGGAATAGTAAATAATACTGGGAACATATCAGTTGGAAATCCCAATGCCCTATAGATAACACCACTGTAGAAATCAACATTTGGATATAATTTTCTTTAAATGAAATATGGATCTGATAGAGCAATCTTCTCTAATTCAATTGCAATTTCTATCAATGGTTCCTTACCAGTAATTTCAAAAACTTAATAAGCAATCTATTTGACTATTTTTGCTCTTGGATCGTAATTTTTATAAACTCTATGTCCGAAACCCATCAACAGTTTTTTTCTATCTTTGACATCTTTTATGAATTATGGAATATTCTTTAGATCCCCAATTTCCTCTAACATTCTGAGGACTGCTTCATTGGCTCCTCCATGTTTAGGTCCGTAGAGAGCACCTGCAGCACCAGCTATTGCTGTGTAGATATCAACTCCACTTGAACTCAAATGTCGAACGAATGCAGTAGAACAATTTAATTCATGCTCAGCATGTAAAATAAATAAGACTTCTAATGCTCTTGTAATTTTAGGATGAGGTTTGTATTCCTTTTCATTCAATTTGTCAAGCATGTATAAGAAATTCTCTACATAACTCATATTCTCATGTGGCATATTATGTTCTCTACCTATTCTATTTCTAAAACTATTGGATGCAATAGTAGGTAATGATCCCAAAATACGATAGATCTATTTATTCACAATATCTTAATTCTTGTAAACTCCTTCTCCTGCTAAGGCTGGATTAACTTCAGGATGAAAAGTTGAAATGGCAGCTAGAGTTGAGATTAACATACCCATAGGATGGGCATCATATCTGAAGCTTTTCATCATTTAAGAGGCATCTGTATGGATGAAAGTATGCTTTCTAAGCTTTTCATCCCATTCCTACAATTAAATCTTGCTTGGCAATTCTCCATTAATCAGTAAGTAAGCCACTTCAACAAATGTTGATTTCTCTGCTAATTCCTCTATAGGTATTCCTCTATATTCCAAAATTCCCTTGTCTCCATCAATGTAGGATATTTTAGATGTCTAATAATATTAGGAATTATTTCTTACGCAGCATATTGTATTCATATAACCTGGATCATAAACTCTCAAAGGCTAACCTTGATATTAAAGAGCACCCAATTTTGTCGCATGGATAAAATCACTTTCTCTTGATGTACTTATTGGAACCTCGATAGTTTTGCCTGTTCTATTATCAGTGATTGTTAAGTGATGAGCCAACTAATTAGCATAGAGAGCCAACCTATTCATTATATTAAATAATATTGACTCATACTTAAAACACTGACGTCTTATTTAAATATATATTAAATTATAAATGGAATAATTATATCATCGTGATCCCACATATTAAGAATAGGAAAAAAAAAGAGAGTAGCTCCTAAATAAATTGCCACAACCTAATTTAAGTGCAAATTTAGATGAATTGATAAATAATTCAATCTAGCTCTCATTAAAAGGAACTTCAGATTTTTTTATAAGTAAAAAACTTAAAAGTGCCAGAGAAAAACCCGACAGTGAAGTATTTACTATAATATCAATATTAAGGAACTGATGCAAAAATTATTGAAGAAATTTGAAATTGAAGAGTATGGCACAAACTTTACTAAAGATGTCTATGATCCAAAGAAGATAGGCGATGATTCTGTTGTTGATGATAAAAAAGTACTTAGACCTACTGTTCCTAATGTAATTAATATCTATATATTAATTTCTAGAGTTTTACACATTCCAATAGATGAATAAGATGTAAATAAATATTCATCAATATTATAATTATCTATAAACTCAATATTAGTTTAAATTTCATCGCTTTACTAATAAGGATTTTGCCAATTAAACTGCTGTATGCTAATCTACCAATAATTCAACCAAGGCTAATCCAAATTCTATGGCTGTTCCTGGAGATCTGGATGTAATAAACTTGTTGCTAACATGAACTCTATCCTCTGAAAATTATCCTTTGTAATCTTAAACATGAGCTGGATGACAGGTTCCAGTTGAATTAATCATAAAACCATTCTTGTCTAAAACTAATTAAGGAGAAGCACAAATGGCAGCTATCCATTTCCCTTCCTCCTACTGTTATCGTAATCGATCCAACTATGATCAAATTAAACTTCTAATTTACCAAGGGTTGATGTGTTCCTAATGATTATGCATTTGATAATCCACCTGGAAGAGCTATTAGATCAAATTGTTATTTCAAAATTGCTTCTGTTAAGTATGTATCACAAATAAAAGATATTCCAGATCTACCCACTATCAAAGGAGCTTTTTCATCATCAACAGGTTTAATTGATGCAAAAGTAACATCAATATTTGCTCTACGTAATATATCAATTATTGCCACAGTTTCAATTTCTTCACACCCATCACCTACTGGAACAAGCACTTACTTATTTTAATTTTACATTTTAATATTATGTTTTTTAAATTCAGTTCATTTATCAATAAGAATAATTGACATTTATAATTATTCATCAATCATTCATTCCAATTCCAATGTCATAATGTTCATCTAAACAAAGTAAGTGTATCTATCTATCATCATCTTATCCATAAATTTGAATTTCTACTTAACTTTTCTATCTATTGATATTATATTCATGAATTTAACTAAATATTATCAATAACAGTACATATTAAGTCTGTTGGCCAACAATTCAAAAATTTTATAAGCATCACTTAAATTATTTTCCCAATACTAAATCTCTTCTACTTCTTCAGCTTTTTAAGTATTTAATAATTATGAGATCAAGTTTCTAAAGTAAATAATAGAGAGCCCATAAAATTGACTTTGCATATTATTCATTAATAATTCTAATTACTTCACTGGGTGTTCCATCTAATATATTTCTAGCAATGTTTATAAAAAATAGCTTTGGTGATTCTAAAATATTTTCTCATCAATCAAAAATTATCTACTCTTAACAACTACATGTATTGTTTTAATCCAACTCAAATCATTTTCAAATTGATATAGATTTGGCTATTTTAGGGCATTTTCGAAAAACTAAAAAGATATGGCGGCAAAAAGACTGTTAGAATCTTACTTTACTTTTCTAAAACCATTTAACCTTTCCTTTAGCTATATTGAAATTATCTTATTATTCACTCCTAAGTCTTTTTCTAATTAATTTTAGTTTAATATTTTGCTTATAAAAACTTCATCTGGAATATAATTATTGTGAATACTATATAAACCAAGAATCACATTTTTAATATCATCCTACTAATTTTTCACTAATTTTGGCATAATGGGATTTAAAATCAACTTGCTTTCTTCCTATTTTTAAATAAATAGTTAATAATTTTCTTTTTAAAATTAGTTTTCCAATACTTTTTTGAATTAAGTTGTTTGTATTTGTATATCCTCCACCAAGAATTTCTCACTCATTTTATTCACTTTTTACTTTTCTTATTTTTAAGTTTTATCAATATTTGGCTGTTCTTAAATGTCTTGATTTAAATTACCTAAAGGAGTTGTAATTTTGTTTATCGAAAATATGGTTTTTTATTAATTGTCCTTAGAATCATCTTCTTCTTAATTTGTGTTTTCTTAAATTAATTCCTGTTCTTATTGAATCTCTTTAAGATTCTGCCTTTTTTGAAGTTCATTTGTATTAAAAATTTTATAAGTTTAATCCTTGCTTGATTCTTAATCCATTATATATGAATCAATAGCATATTTGATAATAATGGCAATGAAAAATGCTATTATTATCAAGACAATCATCGATAAAATTTCATTAATCATAAATATTAGAGGAAAATAAATTTTTTAAATTCTAATAATCATATGTAAGTTGTTTAAATGTTAAACTTTAATGACATTCTAATTCTAGTATTAATGCTTATGGTACTGTCTTAAATATTTTTATTTTTGATTTAGTATTGATGTGATTGATCTGATGGATTCCAAAAATTACTAGCTAGGACTTAAAAATAGCGCCCTGCTAATTTAAAAATTAATGCATATTATTATTGTAGAAATTAATTAATTCTATTTTGAACAGGTTTGATAAAATTAGAAATGTAGTTACATCCTCTTGTAATTATAACTACTAAATAAAGAAAAGATCAAAGGTAATATCATCTGGAGACCTTTAAATTTTACTCTCTCAAAATATAAGTTTTTTTTTCAATTAACTACCAGCCTCCAAAAGTCTGAATCTAGAATTTTTTTATTCCATTAAACACTATTTTGTTAAAAATTTACAATTAAGCATAATTTTCTATTTATCAACTTGATGTATTTAATTATTATTTTATTATAAAAGATGGAGAGTAGTTGGTCAACAAAGCAACTAACAAAATATGTTGTTATTAATGAGAGACTGAGTTATGAAGCATTTGGTTGTTTATATAAGGGTTTCTACAAAAATGATGAAACCAAGCAAATCGCTGTAAAGATGGTCAAACTAGCAGTAACTTTATGTTAAGCAAGACTTTCTAGATGTTTGGTGAAAATCCAAAGCTTCTTGAATTATTAAAATAGGAAATTGCAATTCTTTAAAAAATCAATCATCCAAATATTATAAGAATGCTAGATATCCTTCGTACCAATCATTATGTGTACATAATCCTTGAATATTGTGCAGATGGAAATCTCAAAAAATATATGGCACAAAAGAAAGAAAAAAGATTAAGCGAAGTTAAAATGTATTTATGATAGGTTGAGGCAATACTCTTTATTAATCATATTGTTGAAGGCTTTAAAATTTTGTATCAGAATAAAATAATACATCGTCATATTAAACCAGGCAACATCTTATTACATGAAGGAATTGCCAAGATTACTGATTTTAGCATTGCTTGCGTGATAGATGCTGATATGAATGGTTTTCAATTTAATATTTTATTACCCTAGTTCCTGCATAACTTACAAAAATGGGTACACCACTGTATATGGCCCCACAAATTCTATAAGGAAGGCCATTTTCTTCTAAATCTGACATATGGTCTTTGGGAGTCACTTTTTATGAAATTCTCTATGGCCGAGTTCCTTGGGAAGCTAAAGATTTTGAATCATTTTTTGAAAATGTCCAAAAATAAGTATTTCATATTTTTAAGAGAGCCAATAACATTTCCGAACAAGCCAGTCAGATCAGATGGAGTGAAAGAACTTATAACTAAAATGTTACAAATTGAAGAGACCAATAGAATATCCTGGGTGGAGGTATTTGAAAATCAAATTCTAAAAAAATAAGACTAGATTAATCAGCCAGAATTCTTAAATATATTTCAAGAAAACGGTTTTTAAATAATAATAATATCAAGATGAACTAGAAAAATCAATTTTAATTAATAAGTGCTATCTTGATTAATATTTAGTTGCTAGATATTTAATAAAGGATCATATTGTTATTCTTGAAAAGCAAAAAGCAATTGCTTTGAAGGCTTTTGGTGAGGTTAGATCAAAATCTATTAATTATGAATAAGATTTTAATGTATGTGTTTATTCAGTAAGCAGTAGAGTGAAGTTATTCTGCATAATTAATAAAGTGAGACTAAAAGAAAAGCAGCTATGCTAAAATATTATAATTACTTTTTATTTGAAAGAAATGTTGCCTTTTTCTTTAATTTTGTTGCCTAAAAAATTATTTAGGTGCAATAAAAAGTAAAGTTGCCAAATGATAGTTTTTATGGATTACTAAGTTTTATTTCGAAAAATTAGTTAATCCATTTAGAAAGAGTTAATGAATAATTTACTAAGAAGGTTCATGAAAAGTTTAACTAAGAAACCTGGGAAAAATTTTAATAATCTGAAGTATAAACAAATTATTTTCTAGGAATTTAGGAAATTAACATCATTAATCTTAAAAGATTTAAAATATTCTTTAGATTTCTTTTAACAAATATCTAAAACTTTCAATAAAACTGTAGATATATTGCTGTAAAAGGAATAAATCTCTAAAAAAACAAAGAAATTAATAATAGAAATTGAAAATTTTAATAACAATTCATTTAAAGTTAATGAAGGTTTTTATCACTTGTATCATGAAATTATTAGAGATAATATTAAAGAACTCATTAATTTTAAGAGCTAAGAAATAGATTTTAATTTACTCATTTTATATCTTTCGATTTGCTTAAATCCATATGAAGAATTCAAGGTGATTAATTTTGATTTTGACATATTTTATGAATAAACAGAATAACAGAAGCTAATTGATATTTATGAAAGATTGTCACAAAAAGGAGTTGAATTGTTGGTTTTAACATGATTTGTGTTATTGTTATGATTGTTATTATTTGTAAGTTTTTTGAATATTTTCATTAATTCTTTGCCAAAATGATGTTAGTTGATTGTTATTTTTCTATTCGAAATACTTTATTTTATCGGGTATTCTTATTCAATCAAAATTGTATTTGGTGAGATTTGTAGTATATTTCTATTAAACTAAGACAAGATTAAAGTTATTATTTTTACAGCACCCTTAGGAAAAAATTTATAGATGCTTGACTTTAAATATACTTTTCATATAATACCACCTACCTAAAAACTCCTAAAAGGTAAATTAAATGTTAATTTTTTATGTCTTTTATTATTTATGATTTTTAATTATTTTAATGGTATTGTTAATTCATTTTTTAATATGCCAACATCTCTTAAATGTTATAATTTCTTCCATTGAAGCCTTTTATGATTGTAATGATATTATTTTTATGATTGTGATAAATATTTTCATTCTCTCATCTAAGTTTTCGTTCATTTTTATATTTTTTTCCCCAAAAATCTAGATTAGTAGGGTTTTGTTAGAAAAATTGTTGACAAATTTAATAAGTTCCATTTAGAATCATAAAGGTTGCTTTTGATTAATGGGGTAAAATATTTATCACAAGGTTCGACTAGGGATTAAATTGAGATGTTAAAGTAGAAATTGCTTAATATTTCAATTAAGCTAGCATGGTTGATGAATTAGATGTCATTACAGAAAAAAACAAGTATGTGGAAAGCGTTTGCGATGCCTCTTATAAGATATAGTACAGAAACTATTAAGTAAGCTGACCTTAAGACACACATAGGTTAATTAGTGTATATAAAGAGGAAGTTTTTAATAAACTTTTATGCCTACCTAAGCGCAATGTAAATGAAGTAAGTAGTGATGAGGATAATGAAAAAGCTAAAATCTTAAATATATTCCAGGAATTTGAATGTACCTTAGAGTTTGTAGAGGTAATTAAGTTATGAACTTAAAGTGGCTTTTATAGACTGCCATTTTATAGATAAATATGTAAAAAGGATTTTAGATTAAAGAATATTTGAGGCAAAAATTGAGAGGGATCTAAGCTATAACTGTGCAAGAAAGATAATGATCTGTAGTGTAATGTGTTGTTTCTTAACAGGAATTAAATAATAATAAATTATTGTATAAAAAATAAAGTCAAAGAAAGTATTAATATAACATAATACTCTACAAAGAAACTTGATATATATGGCTTTATTTACAGACATAATTTTGCCTTCAGTTGCAAAAAAATATTAACTTTTTCTCTAAGATTTCTAATGTTGTAACTTTGAATTCAATTTCTAAGATCTTCATTGTAGTTTAACTTTAATTTTATCAAAAAGCGCCCAAATAAATAGATCTTAAAATTAGATATCAATTTGAGCTAATTTGCTTATAGGTGAGTAAAGTTCATGTCTTATTTAAAAATAAAATTTTAAATAAAATATTTTTAATCAGACTAAGAAAAGAAATAATAATTTAAATGAATCAGGACATTTTATATGAATTTATTTCGTTTTATTAATGATTACTACTATTACATCTTCCTATTGTAATTCAAAAACAAAGGGAATAAAATGATTGAAATCATTTAAATTAAAAAATTATAAAATTAATATGATTCAAGAATTGAATGATAAATTGCAAAAAGAAAAAATAAATAGAATCTACTGTTTTACAATTAATCACTATCTAATGAATAACAAGAAACTAAAAATATTAACTTTCACATTATAGAGAGATCTATGACGAATTTTAGGAGGGGCAGTTCCAACATTTGAGAGCTAGGTGAAAAGTTGGAATAGTTTAAAATAACACTTAAATAGACAAGGCCATCTGTTGCCAATAGGAGTATATAATCATATTCATAAATATGTTAACTCAATAGATAATCGTGTTTCGAATTTATTCAATAATTCCATATTTGTAATGGCCAATCTAAAGAGGTATTTTGAATGATATTAAAAAATAATTCAAAATCTATTGATGTTGTTTTTATAACCATATAGGAATTCCTAATTGAAAAATGCAATCCAAAAATTTGGTTGTGAATACTTCAGTTTTCAATTTATTTTTTCTACTTATTATTTCATTAAGAATAAAATATTCAATTTAAAATAAAAATTATATCAAATTGAACTGATCACCCATTTTTCAAATTAATGGGATCAAAAAAATCTACAGAGATTATAGTACCTAAACATCGAAACCATATCTTAATCAATATTTAAGAGAAGGCAAGTGAAAATAAAAATTTGAACTAATTTGGTTATATTTTTTGACGATAGGAATAGAGGTTATCGCAAATCGTTCATAAGTCAATGTTGTTCCCAATTATTTTAAAATAATAATAAATTTTTTCCGAATTGTTCTGCTAAAATATGCAGGTTTTACCAAGTATTATATTTAGATTCGCTTCTGAAAGAATATCTTTTTGATGAATTATAGAATTTAACAAATAACCTATCTATTTTTTTTATTTATTGGAACGTTTTAATAAGTTAAGATAAATTTGATTGATTTTGTTATAATATTTTTTATTAAGTGTTTAACATTATAATCAACATTTTCATCTTTTTGAACTAATATTGCATATGATTGAATTTAAAACTAGATAGGTTATCATAAAAATTAAGAATTAAAATACTCTTTTCCTTTTAAAAAAGGACTCACTCAATTTAATATTAAAATGAAGCAAGAATGAATTCTTATATGCAAGATTCTATCACAAGCTGTGAAAAAATAATCAGAATACACTTTATCATAAATCTCTATATTAATCATTACAAGTGTTAAATAGACCAAAATAAGTTGCGATCACTCCAGGTATTACTTCATTTTATTTCAAATTGAACTTATTTCAAATATATTAAGATTACTTTTCCTTTTAAAATTTGTTGTAAGGTTTTCGTTAAGCAATATGTGTATGGCAAGCCAAATGGTATAAATATAACTATTGGAGCATAGAATAGACAAAGAAAGCCAAATAAAGCAATATATATTGCAATAACATCTAAAATTACAAACAATTGTTACATAACAAATGTATTCTTTTTCGTTCAATAATTAAATAAAGCATCAAAATGATATTGACAAGAAAATTTCCCCCTATGACGAGAATTATAATTGTTTCAATTACTTTGTCAACTTAATCAATTTTATTTTAATACCAGTCATCGAATTATCCTAAGGTAGATCTAGACTCCAATGAAAACTGGAATATGCTGTTGTATAGAATATAAGCAATGTAAAAAATAATAAGCGGCTTTTCTAAGGCTAGAAAAATTAATGATCTAAAAATACAATTCTGTTTTTGAATCTAATTCCCATCCTCATTAGTAAAATTGTGACAATGATTGAGAGGATTGACAAAATACAGCTGAATGGTTTATTTGTTTATTTAAAGCATAAGCCTAATAAATAAAATAAGAGGAAGGAAATTAGTGACCAAATTATAAATATTCCTATTATTTTGAGCAAAAAAAATTTTTGGCTTTTAAAATCTAGATCCTTTATCAAACTACAGGTTGTTGCAAGTGTTATTTAGTTTTCTTAACATCGTGAATACTCATTATATGATAATATTTATTCTTAGTTTTATAAACTATTCTATTATGATTACTAATCACTTGGAAGTTTCGGCTAGTTATTAGGGGTTGTACTAATTTACATCTTTATTTTAGAAAATTTCAATCTTAAGTTAAGTTAAGACTCCTAAAAATACACAATATAGAATCATTTCTATAACTTATTTTACCTTGTGAGGAGTGTTGTACTCTTATTAGTCTTACTAGAATCTAGAAGTAGTAGTCTACCTGATGAGAAAGAGTTGTAAGAAAGATTTTATAGAATTATATATTATTCTTTATTAAAATATTCTTTAATTGGAAATAGGGAGTTGAAAATTGAAAAATATTGATTCTTTTTAGAAGGCTAACGGAGAATTAGGGATAGCGTATTGAATATGATGCTAATTATGAATTAATTGGGAAAGGATAGTGTTAAATACAGAATTTGATTAAAAATCAGCACTGTGATAATTTAAATGATTTTCCAAATGATAGTTACTACAGTTTTTAAGTCGAATCTAATTGGATGTGTTTAACCACTCAATTTAATAAATACACTTACTTAGAGATAGGGATCATTGTGGCATATCTTGCATATACGGCCTGAATCATTTAATATGTCAAGATTATATTGACTTAAGAAGTCAAGATAATATCCAATTAAAGTATTATCAACTATCAAAAATTAAATATTATATGAATCAATATATATATTAGCAATCAAAATTTTCAAACTATTTGGTCAACCATAAATTAAATACATTAAATTATATAGTTTATATTGTGAAAAGTCATTCTAAAGGATCTATAATCATCTGAACAATTTTATTTTTATTAGTTGAATGCGAAACTATTTTAAATTATCCAAATTTAGATGATCTAATTCTTAATTTAAGGATTTAAATGAATCGATTTATTTAATAATTCTTTCATTGGCATTAAAGAACTTAAGAAACTTATCTGAATTTTTTGCATAATAATTTTATGATCACATTTCTTGCAAATCATTACCAAATATTAGCATCCTTATATTTTACAACTCTACAAAAAACAATTGCTTTTTTGGGATTTATTATTTTCAATATGTTACTCTTTCATTTATTCAGTCTGATAGCCCTTTAAAGTGCCAAGGTTTATCCCTTAGCAGCTTATACAGCTTGCCACAAATTTGGATTGACATATTGAAAAATAACTAAATATCACAGAACCTCCAAAAAAGCAAAAAAAAAGGATAGTCGAATTCTGCATTATTATAAGTTATTTTTCAAATTGCATTATTCTAGAGAATAATATAATCAATAAATTTAAACTTTACTGAATAATGAAGATGATAGAAGATTTAACTAATCAAACCTCTTAATAAATGATTTATTTTCTGCATCCAGCTTTTAATCAGTAAATTTTTCTATCAATTTTTAGTTTGAGTAGCTATCATTTTATCAGATGGCCAATGAGAAGTTAATCAAATCAATTATCATAAGAATTGTTAGTATTTAACCAGAAACTTGTTTAATTTACAATAATAAAAGCATTCAACAACAATTCAGTAAAATATCTTTTCTGCCATGTATTTTATATTATATAATTTAGAAAATTTCAATTGGAACTTTATAGAAATGGAAATACAATTAAAATTGGTTGATATCGTGAATTATACAATTTTTAATACGATTCAATAATATCAATTGTGAACTTCAAGTAAATTTTTATTTAAGGGTTAATTTTATAACCATTACCAGTTCAGAATCTTAATCAGTACCTTTTCAAAGTGTCTTTGAATAAGAAATAGAATTATTAGATATCAGATATAAAAGTAACCTTATTTAAGATAGATCTTAATTTTAATATGGAATTCAACATTTGTTTACATTAATAACTTCTAAACAATTGATCTAAACTTAGCTGCAATGTTAGCATTTATTTTAGTGGAAGAAATACAATCAAACTAAACCATTACAATTGAAAACTTAAATATGAAAAATTGTTCATTCCATTTACTTAATGTATTCTAACTTAATACGAAGTCTACTGATTACTTATATTTATTTAAATCAAATCTTAACTCAGTCAGATTTGAATTCTCACAACTTTTAAATTCGAATTCAGGATCCCTTCAAATTCAAGATTTAGTAATTAATACTTGTTAGATAAATAGTGTGTTTAATTTAATTGGAGGAAAGCAATTACTTTTCTTCGAAGTAGATGAAGTTTAAATGAATAAAAATAACTTATCCAATTTTCTATATTTTGCTTGATATCAAACTTTTAGGTTAAAGCGTTTAATTTCAGAGAAAATGAAGGTTTGTATTCTTAAGTTTTTAATAATTTTGATTTTAGAGATCTAGAATTTTCATTAAATGTATATTCCTTAGCATCCCATTTTATACTAATCAAAAACAATTAGAATAAAAATAAATAACTGCAATTTAATAACCTGACCCTTAAAAAAAATTCATATTAACTATTTTCTGAAGAAGCATTATCGGCCAGTCCAGAAGATTCTCTTATATTATTGGAAGCAGATGAAATAGAAATAAGTAATTTGATAATTACTAAAAGTTTTGGAATGAAAATATTGCTATCTTCAGAGGATATTCTAAGATAAGTACAAATTCGATAAGATAATTTATTTTATTTATAAGGACTTCATCAAAATTTAGATTGTGTTTAAATGGAATTATATTCAAAATTTTATTTTCCATCACTCTATCTTTATGACATCTAGATAATAACTATTTAATAATTATTAATCGAATCGGTTTCAATAATAAATTATCCAATCATAGATATTCTATCTTCTAAAGAAACGAGTGAAATATACAAAGCTATTGATGTTACAGAATTACATTTTAAAGGTAACCTCATATTGTTAACAAGTCCCTAAATGTAAGCCTCAATTTTTTAAGTAGCATCCTAATCATAATCAGAAGAAGATATACATATTTCTAAACTCAATTATTGATAATAATATAATGCACTCATAACAACAAAATAATCTTATAAACTCTGCATTACTTTTTAACTTTGATTGTTCTTAATGTATATTTAGAGTCTCATTTCACAGTTAGAAATTAAAGAATTTTTATGCTAATAATATTTCAATAAAAAGACATTACATAAAAAACAACAAGAATCAAATGGGGATATTTGTATAATGAATATGTGATGGAAGCTTATTATTTGGAAATAATTAAAATTGTATTTAAAGAATTACTTATAATATTCCTTTCATATTATGATGAGAATGTTATAAAGAAAGGTATCCTTTTTTGTCTTTAATATATATTTATTAAGAGCTAAGTTAAAAATACAAACCTTACACATCATAAATTCTAAATAAATTAGATACCTATTCAGCAAATGTGTATATCAATGACTATTGAATAGGGATTTATATTGATTAACAAGGCTAAATTTATGAGATACAAATCCCTTGCTTAAGATGTAATAGAGAAAATCTTTTGAAAATAACTTTTACTACTAGTGTGTTTTAAGTTTCCAATTGCTTCATTCTTATAGCAGGAATTATATTACTGATCAAGGTTATGAGGGATTACTTTCTCTCCCCTTAATATTACTCACCGAATCTCAAGTTGTCTGTTGTATTATGCTTTCTATTCAATGATAATATGAAAATTCTATAGAACTTTATATTTTTCTTGAGAGTATCCCTAAAAACTAAAGATTCCGACTTAGGACCTTTTTATGATATGCCTTAAAATGTCTAGACTAATTTGCCGCAAGACGAGAGCATTTTCTTGACTTGATTTGTCCCTACAACATAAAGGATGAGTCGACACCACTAACTCCTGTTTACTTTGTAAGCATAGTGTGTCTGAGAAACCTCGTAAAACACAAAATCATAAGCTTTGGTAGAGGACTTCCTCTCATTACAATTTTTAGAGTTAATTTAATTTTCCTTTCAATGATATCATACTTAATTAATACAGGTTTACAGAATGATCTTGATTATTATTGATGAATGTTTATACTTATTAGTAATTAATAAAAACTTTAACTCAAACTAGAACTTTAACAAAAAAAATGAAATTCAATTATTATATTTAACTTTTCATCCCACTAACTTATTTCTGTAACAATTATTATGACATATTTATAATTATTTCATACTCTATTAACTTCCCACAATTTTAAAAGCATCTTCTAACCTAAAGATTTATTCATCAAACATCTTTAACTTAGGTTACAATACAACCTCGATCTTCTTTCAATTCAACATTGCAAGATTTTTTTTTTAATTTTTACTTTCTTTATACTAAAAATCAAAAAAAGAATCTTGTTTATTTTTTTAAGTAGGAAGGCTAGACATTTTGTAGATTTGGACTTGATTGTAATCTTGGTAGAGGTTTGAGTGAGAAATCAGTTCAACATTTGGATTATTTTATTCTTAATTAATATAGAAAGACTAATTTTTTTTTTGAAAATGTTATTTTGTAAATAATAAATTCATTTGAGTGCGATTATTGATCATTCATTTTTCTCTATTATTCAGTTATAATAATGAAATTGGAGTAAAAGTTTAGCAAGAATTGCCCTTCTTTTGTTTTAAATATAAAAAGCACTTAAATATTAGAGAAATGCTATTTTCAAAAAATATTACCTTTTTTATGTTTATAAGATTTTGAGAAATGAAATCATAACATAAATTTAAAAAAGATTAGATTGTTAATTTTAGTAATAGTCTTAGGAGGCTTTAACATTCTCTACCATT